>PVKZ01004897.1:0-56062 GCA_004027375.1 Macroglossus sobrinus
TTCATTACACTCAAGTACAAGCTATTTCATTCCATAAATATTTTTTTACATGAGATCTGCTAGAAATAATGCACCAGCCATTCTCAAATCTTTGTTCCAAATCCTTTATCAGCCTGTATTTAAGGGTTTTTAATCTGCAAGTGTTTATTTCTTAGTCTGCTTCTCACCATATCCCCTGTTCTTATTGGGTGGTATACATTATTAATACCTGGGCATGTATGGGCTTGCTCAGGACTATACTAGATCCCTCATTTATTTATACTTATAGCTCTGGTAACTGCCTCTTCACCTAATTTGATTACCACTTACCCACCCAATTTAACCAACTTTGTGATTCCTCTTTTTTTCTGTTTGTGATTTGGAACCCATCTAGTTTTATGTTTTTCATAAATGCTGGTTCATCTTTAATACTTCCTATAAATTAGGATGACTCTCCTCTCCTTCTTATCTTCACAACCCAGATGCCCTACCTAGGACAGCCTCTGCTCTGTTCCTCTTGAATGAGACAAGAAGAGGTAGTACTGGACAGCTTCCTCCTCAATTCTGGAACTGTGGTTCTTTCCTAAAGCACCTAACACCGGGCTAGGGGATAGTCAGAATTCACCATTAATCACAGTTAACTGGCTGAACAAATACAAAAGTGGCTTTTATTCTTCTTTCAAATAAATGGCATGTTTTCTGCATTACTATCTGCTTATTTTACTGAGATATTTAAAGAGATAGTAAGAAACCTTGCTGTCAAATAAAAAGTAATTGTCACAGAGCCATTCAAATTCCATCTACATGCAAGATGATTAACTGTGTATATTTCTGCTAGCTAAATACACTAGTTTAGGCATATGTTTAAAGTGAGGAGTAAATGAGCATTCACTTCTTTTGTATCTACAAGAAAATTGCAAAGATAAAAAAATAACTTTTATGAATCAGTTTAACATCTTTGCCTTCTAAACAATACAGCCTAAAATTAGTTCTACATGAGAAAAGAACTGGTGGAAAAAAACGGAATATCTTGAACAGTGTTGTTGTTGATGTTGTTGTTGTTGTTGTTGAATAAACTTCATAGGAAATGATGCATGAATCAATACAAGATGAAACTTGTGCATCATTTACTTCTTTGCTTGATCCACAATAAATTCAAATGCATAATTATATTATCTAAGCCTTTCAAGAGGATAGAATGACTAGAGCTTGTTGCCTTGAAGAAAGACAAGGTAAAAGATGAATAAATACAGCTCCGTATGGCAACATGCTGATCTTCAGTTGGAGCTTGAAATAGAAAAGATGGTCCTAGGGAAAAAAAGTTTCTTCAGAAAGTACTGTGAGCCTTATACATAGAAAATATATATAGGTCTTCTTAAGTTTGCAACTCTTTTGTTGAGATTTGCAGTTGACTCCTTTCAAAAGTATTATATTGGAGACACTGTTACCTTGTCTGTGCTTAGGAGGCAGGAAAGAAGCCAAAAAATGAATTGCTGAAGGAAATGATTCCTATGCTGATACTTGAAAGAAGAGTTTAAGTTATGCAGGTGAAATGATGGGAGTAAGGATTTGGGGGTGGCGAGCAAGAAATGTGGTTAATAAAAAACCTTACTATACACTTAGTCATCAAAGCACAAAAATTAGATCTTTGTCTCCAAGTGCCAACAAGCATTTCTAAATATCAAATATAAGCTCATCCTGTTTTTGTTTTTAATCCTGGAACATAAGGCTTGAGCTTTATTATCAAGCATACTGCCTGGAACTGAGTGGGTGACCAATAAATATTTGTTGAGTAATTGTAGAAATGAATAGGTGCCAGGAGATGCTCAATTGTTGCATATATTCACATAATTTCCTACGTTGTCCAATGCAGTCAATTTCTATTTTTACTGTTACTGTCTCATTTTTCTCTTTTAAATTATAAATGAGAGTATGTTATTGTTATATTTATAATCTTTCAATGATTAAGATTCAATTACTCCAAAAACTGCTAGGACAATGTAACTTTGAAAATTGTTTTGAAAAGCAATTTGGCATCAAAGAGAGAAAATTCTGGTTCCAGTAATTCCATCCCTTGAAATTTTTCCTAAGAATGAATTTAGAAAAAAGATGCTTAGAAAATGTTAGATGCAATATAGTTTATAATAGCCAAAACATATATATATGTGTATTATTTTCTTTTTACTTGATGAGATTTTAGTGTATTTATTAAAATAATATATAAGTACTGTGTATTAAATTAGAAATTTTACATCTGCTTAAGAAAAAATATGGATTTAAAATATTGGTAACTTTGGTAACATCTGGATAGTCAAACAATGCATAGTAAATAAAACAGTTAAATCATGTAATCTCTGAATATATACAGTTTTAATTCTTCCTTTAAAATCTTTTAACTCTATTTCTATTACTTGGCTCACTGGTAAGGACCATCACTTATATAAGATAAATAAAAGTAGTAAGAATGACATCCTTGCCTTATTTTTAATCTTACGTGGGAAGCATTAGGTATAATTTTTATGCATCACAGTTGAACTTATTTACTCTAATTGCCAAATCTCTAGGATGTTTAAATTAAAATATTTAGTTTATTTATAGTTAATGTAAATATCAATAATTTAATGTAGATTTGGAATTTTTATAGTCTGCCTATCTTGAGGACTTTTGATTCCTTTATTTCATCCTTTCTGCCTTATTTTGAGTTAATTAAATATATTTTATTTACTTCATGTTGACTCATATATTGCTTTTTAGCTGTACCTTTCTCACATTATTATTTTTAGTGGTTTTCCTTGAGCTAAGATATACATCTCTAGCTTATCACAATCTACTTAGAGTTAATATGATAGTACTTAATGAAAAATATAAGAATCTTTTAATAACACGATTGTATTTACTTTGTGCTATATTTAAACATTAGATTTCCTACAAAGCTAATGTGACTTAAGCTTCAAGTCTTCTTTCTTCTATGATCTCTTTCCAAGAGAAATGGTCCCCATCATTATACTGTATTTTGTATAATTTGAAAATGTAAGATAGTATATATTAAAGACTTTCTCTTAAGATGCAAAAGCTCCAAGTCCTCTATAATCTGTCCATTTCTATCATCTTTTCAACATTCTCTCGAAGGATGTTATTCCAAGATCCTGACACCATCCCAGTCAGTGTACTCTGGAGCCATTTTGGTTGATCAGTATCTCAGAATCGATCATAGTTATGGTGATTTTATACTATGTCAACCTGGATAAAATGAAACCATGTTTTCCAAAATATGCTTTTTCTGTATCTTAGCGGTTTGACTTAGCAGAAAGAGAAATTTGCTTAAGATTTGAAAAGAAGAATTCAAGCAGCAATCATTACTCTTTTAAAGTCATCATGTTCTATACAGAATAGTCCAGCAGCTAGGTATTGTTCCTCCCCAGTTCATTCCCAGATATTTACCACCTTTTGGTCCTGCTGGCCAAACCTAACCCCAGGGCAATATCAAATAAAAGGCAATCTACTTCCATAAACTTTTTCACCAGCCCTCTTCCGTAGTCTCCTCTGACAGCTGGATATGCCTGGCTTCAGGAAGGCTAGTTAGTGATTGTCTAAACCTCCAAATCATTAGTTTAAAACTTTATCCCACAATTGTATTAGGTTTTATTCTTCTAATAAATTCCTATTCCATGATATCCATAGTAGTTCTCTTTGTCTAGTTGAACACTAATGCATATAGTAATCAGCATCTGGAAGTAGGATGCTATCATATTAAAAACAAAATATAAGACATTGGCTCTGGAGTCAGATGATAGCATTAACTTTAACCTGCATTGGACTATGATATGAGCAAGAAATAAATCTTTGTTGCATTAAGCCACTGATATATGGAGTTATTTCTCACAGGAATTAAACTATACTGATTAATACACTTCTGCAAATAAGTTTTTCTAATCTAAACTAGCACCTAGTTTTCTCTACCTTAGTCCTACTACATACAATCATTGTACTAGCATTTCATATAAATTCTTTGTCACTCAAACTAAATGTGCGAGGTTGGTATTCTTAACAATTAAATATGTCTATTGAAGAAGAAGAAATTACAGTTATAAAATCTATTTTGTACCATGCCTTGCAGCTATGAAATGCTAAAGTTAGAACAAATCCTACATTCTGACACTAAATTTAGCATTTTTAAATTAAATTTATTAGAGTAACATTATTTACTAAAATTATATAGGTTTCAAGTGTACAATTCTATAATACATCATCTGTATATTGCATTGTGTGTTCACTACCCAAAGCCAAATCTCTTTCCGTTACCATATCTTTGAACCCCTTTACCCTTACTTACCTCCCCACACCTTTTCCTCTCTTAACTGTGATGACGTGCTACTGAAAAGGTCACAAAGATGTAGTAATGGGTTAAGGATAAGAGCCTACATGCTAATCGCCACGTCTTGCTTCTGGACACCTGCCTGCTTGTTAAAAGTTATTGTTTGACTATCACCCATGGGAACCTAACATTTTAACATTACGCTTTCTGCTTCTGTATCCCCACTTGCACACCCAACCTGTGGGTCAACAGGTAGTGAATAGAAGAAAAATAGACCTTTGTGTTCAGACAGAATGATTTATAGGACTTAGGGCTTAAAACCCTTGTACCCTTATGTTTCGGGGCTGCTCCTTTGGAAGGACAGCCACCGGCTAATAAACTGCCTCTAATATCAGAGCACTTAGATTGAGTCTGGTATTCTGATCACAACAGTAACCACTAAACTGTTGTCTGTGTCTATGAGTTTTTGTTTGTTTGTTTTGTTCATTTATTGTTTTCAGTTTTATAGCTCATATATGAGTGAAATCATATGATTCTTAACTTTTTCTGACTTATTTCACTTAGCATGATTATCTCAGGATCTATCCATGTTGTCCCAAATGTCAACCTGTTTTCTGATTTATTTAAAAGTAAAATATAAAAGGAAATCTAAGAGAATAAGATAAAAATAACTTCGGGCTTGGAGTCAGAAATCTGAGTTACACTTTTTAGTTCTTCAGCCAATGACAACTTTGATCTTGGGCACGTCACAGATGAGTGGCTTTCAAATTGTTTTTAGTAGTGAAATCCTTTCTTTACAGAGTAAGAAATCAATCAGTTCTGTCATAAAAGTAGAGCCTAAACAATTAAACACTATGTAAGCAATCCCTCCTTGAGTAATAGATACCTGATTTAGGAAAATCTCATGTACACGAACAGCCCTCTATACCCTCCTCCTACTCTGCCTCCTACAAAAAGTCCAGTCCTAGCAGGGATTTGACATACTTTATTTAGAACAACATATCTTCTTCCTCTGTTCTATAAATCTAATCTAATTTTTTTAAGAAAATATATCTTCCTTTCATCATTCTTTCCTTCCTTCCCCCATGCTAGCCTGGCTTTTTCAACCTGCTCAATGTTTCTCTCTCTATTCAATTTGTGACTCTAATCAAGTCACTTAAGAGCAAACTAGTGGTGCAATGCCAGTCAGGTGAAGGAAAGCTGAACATTTAGAAGAGACAAAGACAAAGCTAGTGCTTTCTGCTTCCAAGGTTTTGTTAAATCCCCACAAACTCCTTCAGAATGTCTATGAAAGTATTTCTATCACTATAATTAAACTTATTTCTGCTTAAGTTCTAGCACCTATGAAAATTAAACTATTTAAATTTATGAGGGTTTTTTTTCTATTTTGTACTACAGCAATGATTTAAAAACATTTCTTTTTAATCTGAATACTATTCCAACTTTACTGAATGATAAGGAAGCATTTGTTAGAAGCCAAGAAACTAATCACTTTATGTAACAACTGTTTTGAATGTATTCTAGAATCCTAGTAATTGTTTGGGAAAATAAAAAAAAAAAAACACAAAATTCAGTAATACAGTCAATCTATCAGTTTTTCAAGGAAATACTCAGTGACTTAAACATCACATCCTCAAATTCTTTCATACTCCTGACCCTTGTTTAGGCAACTCACATAAATTCTCCACTTCTTAATTTCTTCACCTATAAGTCAAAACAATTGACTAGCAGAGAAAGTGTTGAGGTCCCTGCTATTGACAGAAAATGTCATATATGTGTCTTCACTATTCACATTAAGAAACAATCTTACATAAAATTTAGAAACAATTGGTAGAATGCATGAGTCCTAAAAACATTGCATCTTCTGCAAAACATAAACTCCTGAAAGACAAGCATAAATACTTCTTCCATCCTAAAAACAATGTAAATTTAATAGAAGATTAATTTAATGTGTTTCCATTTTAATTAATAACAGCTCAGAATTTAAATAATTCTTCATGGAATGGTTGAAAAGTAAATTTCTTTACTCTGAGTCACACAACTACTATATAACATGGTGATAATGCCCCACATATTAGAAATGACAACCTGTTTCCTATCTACTATCGTAAAAAGGTACAAATGATATAAAGTCATTATGTTTTCCAAGTTAATATCATATGCTAATACTAACTTATCTCCTGCCTTGTCATTTTTACCAGTGGAAAAAATAAGGTTGCCGTGACCTCAAGCAAATAACAGCTTTTGTACTGGCTTACACATTTTATCATTGAAATATTAGTCCTCTCACATAACAAAGAAAAAAATAGATTTTGTAACTGTCTCTGCTTATTATTCTCCTTAATTGTTCCCACAGAGCAGTCATTCTTTCAAAAATATAATGTTTTATTTACCTCATGGTTACACTTTTGTCTGTGCTGGTATTTTTTTTTTTTTTTCTGAGCCTATCTTATGAAGAAAACACTGTGAGCATTGTCTTGAGTCAAGTTGTCTAAGGACAGAGCATGGTTAATGACTCACTGAGGTTATATTCTCAGGAGAAATAGGCAAGGGCACTAGAGAAACAGGATAGGGTAGGGGAAGTAATATAGCAAATATGTAGATTCAGAAGAAGTTTTAACCTCAAACCGATGCCAACTGCTCTGGAGCTTAAGCTGTGGCCTGAACAAGAGGCAAGAAGGAGGAGGTAGTCTATTCCAACATCAGTCAGGCTTTGGCTTCCTGTCACGAAGGAGGGTGCGGAGGATGTAACCATGTGAGATGTATCCCTCAAGGATGTAACCTCTAAGAAAGGTGGCTCACTTCAGCCAATGGCTATCCTTCTGGAAAGGTGAAGGTGTGACCTGTTAGCAGCTAAAATGTACACATGGATATGCTTATTCAATAAGGAGAATCTGGGCGGAGCACTAGCACCATCTCCTCTAAGTGCTAATAGGCAGAGAGAACCACTGATAGAAACTCAAGAGAAGAACCATATGATACAAAACAAAACAAATATATTTATGGCAGTTTTCTCATATAATTTGTTGAATTTATGTTTGTGTTACATTTAGCCAAAAGACAATAAAAACAATCAATACTGATTGAATGCTTAATATGTGCCAAGAAATGTGCTAAATACTTTACATATATTAATTAACTTAATATTGCAACTGCCTTGTAATTTCTTACTTTCACAGATGAGGGAATGGAGGTCAGCAAAGTTAAGTAACTCACCATGCTCACCATCATATCATAGCAGGATTCACTTCTGTTGTACTTTAAGACACTGATTTTTGTATTTTGCTACCTGTGCTTTAGTTTCTTCATTCACAACAGGAGACACATAAGTATTAGGTTACATTCTCAGGGTAATATAATTAGATGAAAGACATTGATGTCATGAGAATAGCTTGAATAACTATTAAAAGATAGTTTCCAGAATCCTACGTAAAACATATTCAAACAGATTCTCTAGGACCAGGGGCTCAGAAAAATGGTTCAAATTCATGGAAAATTCTAATGCTCAATATTGTTAGCAAATTGATGAACTAAAGTAAATAGTATTTTTAATACATCAATAGCATTGGCTTTGTAACAAATGGGGCTTACTCACAATAGTCAGTAAACAGTTACAGAAAAAAAAAATACCTAAATGTTTGTATTCAGGGAAGGTATTTTATATGCAACCTAGCAATTGTCTTGGAGTCAGAGGTCTTCAAACAATGGAAATAGAATGTTTTTGAGGTCATGTTCACAACATGAAAACTGCTCTCTTTCAGTAAAAAAAAAAAAAAAAAAAAAAAAAAAAAAAAAAAAAAAAAAAAAAAAAAAAAAAAAAAAAAAAAAAAAAAAAAAAAAAAAAAAGTCAAGAAATATAGAGGAAACACAGTAGAAGAAATTGAGGTGGTCAAGAGAAATAAAGAGGAAAACAAATTAAGTAGAGAGAGGGCAACAGCAGGCATTTCTCAGAGTGAATTGTACAAAAGAAAATTTCAAATTCATTTCAATAATAAAAGTATGCAAGCCATAAAAATAATGTTGCTTAAACCTCTAGTTAAGTCTGATACATGTTGGAGATACTAGGAATTTTTTAAATGATTACTGAAAGCCTTGATAAAATATAAGCAATGTAATATATAAAGATAAATCTGCATCAAGGAAGCAAGAGCCTCACTGTGAAAGTAAGATAATGAAGAGATTGAGGAGCATTAACCATCTTTTTTTTGAGATTTTCACTAAGATTTGAAATTGAAACAGGAAAAGAGTGCTCATTAGTTTTGTCTTGATGTATAGATCTAATAATAACTGGTTTAGTTAACTAAATTTAGTTCAAGATTTTCTTTATATATGCTGTGTTCAAAAATTAACAATAATTTTTTATTAATAAAATCTTAAATTAAAAGATGCTTTGAAACATTTTTAAAAACTGATGTCAAGTTCACAATAACTTAATAGGCAACATTAATGGAGATTTTTGGTTCCTAAAATGGACATTCCTAGTAATAAGCAGAGATTTCAGATCCTGCTTTAACTAAGCTTATTATGCTGTACACTTATACATGGCTTTGGATAAATTCTGAGTAACTCTTTCATAAAATTAAGAAACATAATTTCTACCCAAAGTCATTAATCCCCAGAACAGACATTCCTAAAAACGTACACTAATATGTACATAACTCTAGTACATGTGAACAAATATTTTCATTGTCCTGATTGAAGTTTATTATAGACATATGATTATTTTTGGCCAATGAAATATAAGTAGAAAGTGTCATATGTCACTTCCGGTTGGAGGTCTTAAGAGCCAGGACACAAGTCCATGTTCTCCTTTTCTCTCTTGGCAGCCTACAATGTTTCAAATGCTGATTGTTTCATCCGTCAACTTCTCACAATGAAGGAAACAGAAAAGGACTGCTAGCCAGCCTCTAGCAGTGTGAGCCAGAAATTAACATTTGATTTTAATTTAGTCCTCAAGATGTACTTGTAACTCAGCATATCTTAATTCTGACTGATACAACTACAGACTAGCATCTCTTATGCCTTTGTTTAAATTATAATGTGTTACAAATGGCCCTTCCATATCTCAGGTTAAATTTATCAGTAATTGCAATAAATTAAATACACCTCATTCAGTAACAAACTTCAAAAAGAACTGGTATATCTACATAGTATAATTCCTTAATGATTTTTTTTTTTTTTTTTTAGTGCACATCAAGGAACCAAAGGAAGTTTCATGAAGGAAGCTTAGATTTTAGCCTTCTATGTCAGTGAGAACCAGGCACCAGTCACAAAATACCGCTTAGGCTACAATTGATAGCTAGTGGCAGCAGAAGCTCTTATGTGATAATGGCTTAGAATACAAACTGCTCTTTTATTGACAGCAGTCTTTTGGTGTGACATGTCTAAAAGATTATTTGGGGAAAGGAACAAAATTATCAGAAAAAAATATTTCTGGCAGGGAATAATTTATGCAAGGACTTTTTATACACACACATAATTGAATGTATTAAAAATAACCATTTAAGTAAATAGTTATACATCATTTGAAAATCAAAAACTCCAATCTCAAACACTGCTGCTATTACCCTGGCCTGGTAGGGTAATAGCAGCAGTGATTCCCTATATTTATTCTTTCCAAGGGCTTGTTAGGCATTTGAATAAATTCCATAGAAATTGCCCTCAACTTTCTTCTTCATTTTTGGTTATTGTATTATGTTTA
The DNA here is from genome assembly GCA_004027375.1 of Macroglossus sobrinus. Lineage (NCBI taxonomy): Eukaryota > Metazoa > Chordata > Mammalia > Chiroptera > Pteropodidae > Macroglossus > Macroglossus sobrinus. The sequence goes on from PVKZ01004897.1 coordinate 9,996, forward strand.
TCTAAAGAAATAGAAATAAATAGATATCTTAAAATCTTAGGATATGCTGACATTATGAGTTTTGTCATAATATTATCAATAATTTGAAATAATGTACTTATTTTATAATTCTTACCTCAATAGATTATATAGCCCTCAGAATTCCCATTAAAATTCCATAATTTACCACAGGTATAGCAATTAGCATAGCATCTGATACATAGTAGACACACTTTTCCCCCAGTAGAAAAGCATATATTACATATTAAATACATAATGTCACATGTCAGTTTCTTCAGTAAAATAGCACCACTCCTTTTGACATAAATTATAAGTGTATATGAGATGGCAAAACAGCCTCAAAAGTCACTTATCTTTCATTTCAGGTCATATCAACCCACACAAAAATAATCTGAGACCAAATTTATAATAAATACGATGAAGATTCCTGAGATATTTTCCTAAATCAAAGTCTCTGACTTCACTCAAAACATTCAATATTCAATTACATAAGACACGATGTATCCTCCTCCATGCTTTATAAACTGTTTTGTATCAAACCCCTGTTTTTACTATAAAAATGTGTATTGTTTCAATAATAGTGCCTAAATGTTATGCTACCAATCTTAAAAATCTCATAGAAAATATAACAAAATTATTCACAAAATATAACTCCTATTTTACTTTAAGCAGAATAAGCTGTCTTTTATAGTCTCTAGATTTTCTACACAAAACTCCCAAACTAACAGATATACCCTGTGAAGGTCATTTGTTCTTCCACTGTGATAGATATCAGAAAAAATAAATTAACAGAAAGTAAGTAACCAGTGCCAGAATTCAGCTCTCATAAGCTTCATTCCATAGATAACATGATAGATTCTTCTGCTGATGTTTTTCCAGCTAAGCTCTGAGTTAACAGTACTTTTTTCCCCAAAAGAAAACTGAGTAAGTCTCTGCTATCCGCAACAAAATATTATGCTTATTCAAATCAACAGATGTTTATTACCAACTTATGTGATGTGAAACGAGGAAAGACAGATTCTTCAGTGACACAGACTTTGAAATTCAAACCTTGTTTCATCACTTACTGGCTATAGCTTATAAACAAATCCTAGACCTTACTTAAAAAGGGTTCAGTCAATTGAATACATATTTATTAAGCACCAAAAGCTTACCAAGCATTGTATAATGATAAAGAAATGGACATATTCTATCCTTAAAGGAAATCTCAGTCTAATACTGATGGAATTTTCTTTGACCAAACTTTAAGCAGGCTCTTCCAAAATCTTTTTATGAATAGGTCTCTACCTTAGCCCCCATCTTGTATTTCATCCCAAATTCCCCAATTTCAGCTAGATTCTTGCAAATAAGTTTAGTAAGAATGCCTCCCTCTCCAAACCACTGATGTCTGATCACCCACAATATATGGTCAAATTCTTTATCTCTCACCCTTGATATCTAATTACTCTGGCCTGCCTTCAGGAAGAATTCTGTCAGTTTAGCAAGAATTCCTCTGGCCTTGATGTCTCCTTTTAAGAACTTTTTATCCACTGACCAACAGCTCCTTGACTACCAATTATGATAATTTCATTTGATATTTGCCAAATGAAAGAAGAGGAAAACATTCCATGAAAAATTAACAGTCTTAAAGAGGCTTGAATGAATATAAAGTATTCATGGTACTAAAAATAATACATTATCATTTCAGTGATAATGCCTTTGTAGAAAACTAGGGTACAAATCATCCTGAGGTATAGGGGCTATGGTTTATAAGTAAAGAGAAATTATTGATGAGTTTCAAGCAGAGAAATGATAGGATCACATCTCCATTTTTGGTAAATGTGTCAATGATTTGAAATGATAACAAAGGAGGCCATTAGACAAATTAAGAAGTTTTAGAAAAATAGTGCTAAGTAACAATGTGAACATGTTTTATAACTGTGGAAATAAAAATGGAAAGAAATAAATAGATATCATAGATTTAAAAATTAATATCAGCAATAGTTGTACAGTTTATTATCTACTGATGCAGGAGGCAAAGATTTGGGAAAAGGTAAGAAATGCAAATGACTTCTAAATTGTGAGGTTCACATTGCCATCAGCCAGACTGAGAAGTATAGGATTTTTAAATGCATGTCTTAAAAGGAAGGCAATGAGTGTCTATGGAAAATTTAGTTGGAGATATTACATAAGTTAAAATTGGTGAAGATAATCATGATTGCATTCATGATTATGTTACCATTAAACTGATTTCTATTTGTTATTTTCCAGGCTCTATACTAAATGGTTTATATGCATTAAAAGCTTCAGGAAGAGAGAATTTTCTGGGATAATGAAAAGATAATAGTCCAGAAGATGATTAACCAATGTCAAATAAATTGTTTGCCTGTGGGAGGTATAACACCAGATTAATCTTGTCTAAGATCAATCCATGTAAACTAGAACTAGCCATATACTTCTTTAAGTTTAGATATGTTTGTCAAATCTGATAACCTCAATACTTGTTAAATATACAACCTTAAGCAACTCACTTATCAGCATTTTACCTTTTATTTTCATATTTGAAATGAGTTAGTTTGATACAATGATGACTAAACTCCTTCCCAAATCCTAAATTTCCAAATTCAGAATAAAAACTTGCAAAAAAATCAACATGAATTTTTGAGTTCAAGGAGAAAATTGCAGGAAAATGTGGAATAATATTGACTTAATACATGAAAGATTTATTGCCCTAAATTCAGAAATACATTTTTAAAGAAGGCATAAAACCATAAAACAAGTGTTTTTTTTTTTTTCTCAATATACCTTTATGTATCAGCTGGTAAATTATTACAAGGACCAAATAAAAAGCTAATTTTCTCCACATGTACCTGTATTTGTGACAGTTTTTAAAATTACAACTATCTTTAATGGTTTCAGAACCAATAAAACTTGAATTAAAATTTGGCTCGCAATTATGCCATTCAATTTTATGAAATTCAGCTATTTAAAGGTTAATTTAAAATGTTGCTGTTAATATGAAATCATAACTATTTTCCTATATTCTTTCAGGGAACCAGACTGAATTTCTTAGTACAGGAAGTCAGCAATAAACCTTTTTATATCATCTGAGTCAGGTGCTTATCTTAAAAGAGCAAGAACAATCGGACCAAAGGGATTACACAATTTAAAATGCTTAGTATTTTATCAATCAGCTTCTAAGGACCTTTGAGCATTAGAAAAACTTGTTCAACAAGACAGAGGTAACCAACTGGATGGGAGAAGGTATTTGCAAACAATGCCTGTGATAAGAGGCTAATATCAAAAATATACAAAGAATGCATACAACTGAACAACAACAACAAAAAAATCCAATTAAAAAATGGGCAAAGGACCTGAACAGATACTTCTCCCAAGGATACATACAAGTGGCCAACAGACATGAAAAGATGCTCAACTTCACTAGCTATTTATGGAAATACAAATCAAAACCACAATGAGATATCATCTCACATCTGTTAGAATCACTATCTTCAAAAGGACAAGTAATAACATGTGTTGGAGAGGTTGTGAGGGAAAAGGAACCCTCAGACACTGTGGGTGAGAATGTAAATTGGTACAATCACTATGGAAAAAAGTATGGAATTTCCTTTAAAAAACTAAGTCTAGAACTACCATATGACCTGGAAATCTCTCTTTTGAGTATTTACCCCCCAAAATTAAAAACATTTATCTGTAAAGGTATATACAACCAATGTTCATAGCAACAGTATTCATGGTGGCCAAGACATGGAAAAAACTGAAGTGTCCTTCGATAGATGATTTGATCAAGAAGATGTGATACATATATACAGTGGAATATTACTCAGCCATAAGAAAAGATCTGAGGGGTGGTTCCATAGAGTAGTGGTTAGCATGTCTGCTTTATATGCAGAAGGTCCTGGGTTTGAGCCCCAGTGAAGCCACGGCCTATATCCTGGGTGTGCCAGGCCCGGGAGTGTGCCAGGCCTTGGGTTCATGCCAAGAGAACATAGGAGGAGACGCTCTCTTTCAGAGATCCAGTTCTTAAGGGAGACAGCAACATCTAAAGTTATGAACAGAATTAGGGGGAGGAAATTTTTTTTAAAAAGCTGAAATACTGCCATTTGGGACAACATGGATGGACCTCGAGAAAATCATGCTAAGTGAAATAAGTCAGACAGGAAAAGTTCGAGAACCATATGATTTCATTCATATGTGAGAGATAAATCTGAAAGCAACAAATAAACCAGACGAAAAAACAGAGACTCAAGGACATGAACAACACTTAAGTAGTTACCAGAGGGAAAGAGAGGAGGGAGAGAGGTAGATAAAGGTAAAAGGGGTCAAATATACGGTGATAGAAAGAAATTTAACATTGGGTAGTGAATACACAATGCAATATACAAGTGATATATTATTGAATTGTACACTTGAAACTTATTTAATTTTATTAAATAATGTCACCTCAATAAATGTAACAGAATAAATAAATAAAACATTAATTATCTTTAGAAGGGGGAAAGAAAACTTGTTTAGTGTTACTGACATATTAATTCCAAGACAACAGTTAAAATTCTAAAGGCTATCTCCAGAAGAATCATATTTAAAAGTCCTTTATTCTAGATGAAACTCAAAGAGAGTTTTAATAAAGAATAGACTGCTTACTGACAATTAAATAAAGAATGCTACTCATCCCTCAATGTTTTATTTATGTTCTTTTATAATTCCTCTATATCAATACAATTTTGTTGGCTTAAAAAATGCATAAGATAAACAGACTCTTTTATATGAACTTCAGCTTTGTATCTGATTTGAAAGAGGCCCTTTTGGTCTTACTTCCATAAATCTTATAGTATAAAGAAATGCATGTAGTTTGTATCAACGCAAGAAACTATAACGTAATGATGTCTAACGTTCTTCAACATTATCATGTGATTTTCAAAAGTGCAACTTTTCTGGGAAAAAAAAATCTACTTTTTCTTATGTGAGTTAAGTACTTGAAGTGGTCATTAAAAGGCAAAAATAAAATTCTGTATCCTACTTCCACTGACAGCTCTAAGTATGCTTTTCAGAGAATGGCTCAGCATTTGAGATAGTAGGTTTCATAGAGGACTATGTAGAGCCTGAACTGGTACTTACATCAAGCTTCTATTTTTTGGTAGTTAGAAACTTAGACCAGGAGAAGAGAAATTAACAGCACATGGTGATATGGAGAGGCAATGTCAGAGGTGGGCCTCAAAAACCAAGTTTCTGCCTCCAAAACCAGTGCTCATTTCCGTTATACCATAGTTCCTCAACATATATGGCTAAAAGCAAAAGTTTCCTAGAACAGCATAGTAGAATTTCTAATGTAAATATTATTGGGGTGGTATTGTTGTGGACACAGAATATCTGTTATTCATATTGCCTACTTGGCCTCATTCACTACATACTAGGCCAGAGCAGTATGCCACTTACCTATCCATTAGTCTGCTGCTCACCTTATGTTTTGCCCTATTTCAGTAAAGTTAGTACTGAATTCACACAAATGAGGAAGAAAATAAAAGAGCTTGCTGGTAGACATAAAAACATTCATAGAACCTCTCTTGACTCCCAACAGTGGACTCATAGTTATACAGGCGTAGCAAATGTTTACACAGTGGGCATTCATCTCAAGCTTATCTTGTATCTATTAGGGTAAGATATCCCTAGAGCATTTGTCAAACTGGTATGTAGCATGAAGACTAAGAAGTCCCCCGAGAGTGCACTAAAGCTCTAGAAAGAATACATCTTATTTAATTAAATAGGACAGTCTTAATCTCCAGAGAAAAGGGTCAATTTTGAGTACAGCTTTCTCTTTGTCACTAGTATGATCAGAAATGATCAGTTCCTAACTGATGCATATCTTAGTTCTATAAACCACAGTAAATGCATAAATAAAAATTGAAAGAGCTTATTCACTAAAAATTCTGTCAAGTTTTAGGGTAAATAAGCCATAAAATCAAGGATGGTTTTTAACTAATACAAAGTAAAACAGAAGAAATGTTAGGATTCACTTAGCAACAGAACACCACAGTTTATCATCCTGAGGAACATGTTGCCTCATAATGATATTGCCATTCAATAAACAAAACTGTGGCAGTGACTATTGAGCTGGAGACAATAGCATGGGGCTATTGCTTAGCAAGAAGAAAATTGTTCATGAGAATGTTAAACCTCTCAGAAAATACATGAGGATACATGCCAGAAATACCTGAAAGTGATTATAGTGGATTGAAATCTTGAATTAAAAGTACAAATGAGTGTTAGATGAATTAAATTATTACTAAAACTGTGACTTTTTAATATTCATAACTAGAAAGTTTAGGAGAAACTCAAGTTGTATGTGAAAGCTTCATGTATATATTCTTTTAAATATCTTTTAGTAGCTACTAAAAGAATTCTTGATGAATCTGATATAGGGTGTCTTCATACAAATCATTTGGTACCCTATTCAAAAAAGTTCTTTTTTTTTGCAGGTACATTCAAATTAAATAGCAGAAATGAGGTGTAAATGAGGTGTCTTCTTTGGGTTTAAAAAAATTAACTTCAGTCTTGGAAATGAAAGCCCATAACTTTACTTTATGGAAGACAAGCCAGATATTGATAAATACGGATTCTTCTAGAATGTCAAACTTTGTAATGATGATTACAAAGCTTGTAAGATTGAAGAATGTATAATACAGAGTTCCCATCCCTGCAAAAAAAGTTTTTCCCCATAAATGTATGCCTCAGTTGGCTTTTCCACCCCACACTTGAGTTTGATGTCCCAGTATAGTGACCTGGCAAATAATAAATATTATATTAACATGTCTTTCTCAAATCCTACAAGGAATGTTGAGTGAAAGATAGAAAATATTTAAAAAAGTATTTCATTTAAATATGTTCTACCTTTATATAAGATTTTTTGAAAAGCATAACTAAACTATATATTTGGAGTGAATACATAATTACTAAAACTACAAAAAAAAAGGAATATTTAAGACAATCTTTATCCTATGATAAGGAAGCAGTACTTACTGTAAGCATATGGAATGTTGGAAATATTATATCTCTTGACCATTTTGACAATTTGTTAAAGTGTAAATTTATTTTATGTACTTTTCTGTATAGGTGCTCCACTTCACAGTAAAAATATTTTTAAATATTTACTCTTTGTTTTCTCTAAGCAAAAGAAAATATTTATAGACTTGATAGAGATGGCACCCTAAAAAATCTGAGACAAGAGATCTCATGAGATGTCATAACTACATAGTGTCCTTTGCAAAGTTTGTCCCTACTCTTGTTTGGTGCTTTTGTGTTAGTACAATAATATTGGTAATTAGTATTTTTAAAAATTATCATATAATAGCTGCTTATGTCCAAATACTTTATACAGTTTCATAAAATTCCTCTTTAGTTTTTTTAATCACAATTGTTTCATGTCAAAGGCAGCTGAATGGGCTAGACTTGGATGAATCTAAGAGATGGGCTTCAAGGTACATTTTCTGTGTGTCACCTTCATCTCAGTAAAAACCTTGTGTTCTCGTTAAATATCTCTAGTAAAGCATTCCTCTGAGATGTGCTAATAGGGTTTCCCCAGTATCTAAATAACTGATATCTCAAATCAGCCACTGTGCTACTAATTGGGCCTCTTCGTTCCTTGGCAGGCTTTGACTACTGTCAGGTTTAAGTCTAGTTCTCTTCTCAGGGGGCTGACTCTTCCTCTCTGACTCATAGTCTTTGCTGCAGCCACTCTGGCATCATCTCTATCCCTAGAGGCAGGAATCCTTCCAAGGAGGCTTACCTGGATATTTCACTACCATGTTAAGAAATACTTATCTAAGATAGCACAATGAACAACTCTACCTCCTTTCTCAAGAGTCACTCACTCTGGCTTTCCAAATATATGATGGAAAATGGCTTTTCTAGCTCTAAAGTTATATATTCTTCCAACTCCAGTGCCACCAATCATCAATTCCACCTTCTCAAGTGTCCAAACTTCTGTGTCTGGGTAAGCAGAGTCACAGGATTCAAACACAGATACACAGTACACTATGGTGAATGTGTAAAGTTCTTACAGAAAGGGCATCATAGAATGAGGAAACTGTTCTTGCTCACAGGCCTAGGATTGATTCTTGGCTCTACCATTTACCAGCTGTTTTGTTCAGAACATCTACTACATGGAGTAGATACATAGTAAACATGCAGGGACTATGAGCTAGTATGTGTTGTCTTTGCTACACTGGGAACTTCAAGTTTTATGCAAATTATAAGCAACAACTTCTATTTTTATTAAATAAAAATCCACAAAAAAATGTAAGTAAGACCAAAACCACGCAAAATTGTAATCTCAACTAGGCAAACTCTAGCAAAATTATGAAGAAAATGATCTGTCTCTTCATTGTACCCAGATGAACCTGGGTGCTTGCCTTTCCTATTTTTATTATCTTTTTCTTAGCATTTTCTAACTTTCCAACAGATCCCTTTACTCTCATAACTGCACACTAAGAAGAAAAGACTCTTTTTTTTACCTTGCTCAAGCTCTTAATCCAAACTCTTCCAAATTATTCCTTCAAATAATTTTCTCAGCTATGTTTTATTTCACCAACCAATCCACACATGGGGCCTGGGTGGCAATAGATTCTCTTTTTTTTTGTTCTTAAACATCAATCCTTTATTGATTATTTACTTGAGCGATCAGGCCTCAATCTGCCATCTCCATCAATAAGTAAGCCCCAATTACTTACTGAGCATTTTGGGTAAGATGTCTTATAAACTTGTTATTTGTCAATATATTTCTTCGAACTTTTTCAAAAAATTAATTAATTTATTTTAATTAGTTTCAAGTATATAGGACATTGATTAGACATCTTTGAATGTTCATAAACTGATTCCCCCAATTTCTCCTTTCCTCCCCTGGCCCTCCACCTCACCAATGTATTAATGCTACCTGCATTCCCTATGCCATGCTCTTCAGCCCCATGATCATCTATCGAATCCTAATTTAACCCTGCACCCATTCTCCCAGCCCCCACAAGCCCTCTCTCCTCTGTCTTTCACCAAATAGTCCACCATATTTGTCAGTCTATTTTTGATTAGTTTGTTCTTTTTATTCCTTAGATTCTGCATATAAATGAAATTAGATGGTATTTCTCTTTCTCTGTCTGACTTATTTCACTCAGCATAAGAATCTCTAGGTCCATCCATGTCATTGTAAATAGGATTTCATTTTTTTAATGGCTGAGTAATATTCCATTGTATATATAAATTATAATATTTTTATCCAATCTCCTATTGATGGGCATTTAGGTTGCTTCTATATTTTAACTATTATCAATTGTGCTACCATGAATATTGGAGTGCATAGATCTTAATGAATTATTATTTTGTATTGGTGCTTTTTTTGGATAAATACCCAGAAATGCAATTGCTGGGTCAAAATGTATATCCATTTGGAATTTTTTTGAGAAACCTCCAGATTGTTTTCCATAGTGGCTGTACTAATTTGCAATTCCACCAACAATACATGAGAGTTCCCTTTTCTCCACATCCTTGCCAACACTTGGTTTTTGATTTATTCGTGATAGCCATTCTGACAGGTGTGAGGTAATATCTCATTGAGGTTTTAATTTGCATTTCTCTGATGATTAGCAACCTTGAACATCTTTTCATATATCTATTAGCCATCTGTATTTCCTCTTTGGAGAAGTATCTATTCAGGTCTCCTACCCATTTTTTAATTGGATTGTTTGCATTTTTGTTGTTGAGCTGTATGAGTTCTTTATATTTTTTGGATATTAACCCCTTATCAGATGTATTATTAGTGAATAAATAGATTCTTTTATTAACTTTCCTAACTAACTTCATTTTAACAGCAGTGGATAAGAAATATCATTAGATATGACAACTCCCAAAAAATCCAAAAACAAAAAACAACAACAAAAAACTCATAAAAATTTAAAATTATTAACAGACATTTAAATACTAAGGTAGAAGTGAACAAAAGTGAAGAGAAAAAAAAAAATTAACCAGTTTGCCACAAAAGAAAAAAAAAAACAAATAAACTAAGAGAATGAATAGTCTTGCCACACTATAATGTAAACTCTGGAGAGGAAAGAAAATAAAAGATAATTGCTCAGAATAATTAGCCATTATGCTCACACTACCAGAAAATTTCAGTTCAATCATTTTGGAAGAAAAAAATTATAAAATAACTCTTTTACTTGAAAATGACTTTTATTACCCTTTTCAAAGGACTTTAGGGAATGTACAATTCATTAGAATAATAGAACCAGCTGCAAATTAAAGAAATTTCAACTAAAATAATTAGGGAATTGATAGTTCCAGTCTTTACCTGTCAAAGGACCCCTGTCATCAGAGAGGACAGAATTATTTAATCAATGAATTCCTTCTGTTTACCAAAACCAAGAAGAATGTGTTGGCCTTAGAGGCTAATTTGAGGACCACAAATTACATCTGCAAACAATGGTTTTTAATCAAGGCCCGGGAGATAGGAAGTCAAGGATACCCAAGATCAAAAGAGAACAGAAAATCTCAAAAATAATGTCAGTATAACTAGCAATTATAATGGTGAGTTTATATAATATGAAAATGATACAGTTGGATCCAAACAAAGACAGAAATTAAAGATGCATAAAAGTAACAAAAGATAATTAAAGCTAAAACCATTGTTCTACTGGACTCACAGTCTGGAACTAGCCAGTAGAAGCTGGGAATTTGATAAGGGCTAAGAGTGCTCCCTGCAATGGTGAGGCAAGCCTGGCTCACTAGCTACATGCAGGAAGTGAAGTAAAGCATTGTACTTTCTGGAAGGATCTTAAAACCAAATCTCTGTTGTAAACTATAATTATGGGTGCATGAAATATAAAGATATAGTGTTATAAACAAAGTCAATTTACCAACTCAGCTTGTGACTGATTTTTCAATATCTCCAATATCATCTAAGGGCCTCATTTTTAAAAATGCCTTTGAGAGATCTGGTTCTGAACTGAATGAGTCCTGTTAGAGAGAATAGAGGGACCTTATACCATACACAGGGAGAGAGAGAAGCAGGATTAGAAGAAGGGAAAGAAGCAATAGACTAAAAAAAAAATTCCAGTTAAAACAAAACTTGAAGACTAAAATTCCAAGAAACATGAAGATATTTTATGTTAAGAAACTTTTTTAAAACTAAATCTGTAATCAAAAATGATTATTTGAATGAGCATGAAAGAGGTTTTTCTCTGATAGTTAATGTTTAATAATACCTACATTGTATTTCAGATCATGACAATAATAGAGAATAATGAAAATTTATGGTTACATATGTGGGATTTTAAAAAAATAACCACTCATAGCATATTCTACAATTTATAATGAGAAATATAGAAAATAGAAGAGAAGAATGTACAGAAAACACATCAAAGAAAAGCCAGGGGAAAAAAGGCAAACAAAACAGTGTGTAAACAGAAAGCCCAAATTAAGAATATAGCAAGAATTCTAAATATATCAGGAATCATAGCAAATGTAATTACTCAATCATTAGTTAAATAAACATTCTCAGATTGGACAAAAATATAAGAGAGTAGTATAAAACACGATCAAAGAGAAAATTTCAAAATAAAGAAAACCTACAAGGTGGACATAATAATGAAACAATCAATTCATCAATCAATAATAAAATGATATAATCTGATGTAGCAAAAATGTATTTTATCCTAGTTCTGAGAAACCATTAGACAGACCAATTAGACTGTATTCTTCAAGTATATTAATATCATAAGGAACAAAAAAACTATGGACTTTTACAGATTAAAAGAGATAAAAGAGACATGACAATTAGGTTTAGGACCTCATGTGTTGGTCTCCATGTACAGAGGGCAAGGAGAGACTGAAGGTAGAAGCAGACCACTTCAGATTGGTAGGTGGCAGGTTTAACCAAGGGAATTTACATAGGAGGCTTGTCTTCAGAAGCTGTAAGATAAGTAGATCACCATATCTGCCCACCAGAATCTTAAAAGTTATATAGAGGCCTTAACTGAGTTAACTAGGTTCAGCCATGTGTACCCTCCAGATGGCTTCAATAATACATTGTTTTCTCAAGGCTGTTTCCTTGAAACAGCTCCCAATGTGAGAATGACAGGCAGAACACATGTTCTAAGGATAAGAAAAGGAGTGAGAAGCCTCCAATTGTCTGGGACAACCTCAATGACCTTGTCCAACATTATGCACTAGAGGAAAATAAAGACAATGAAGTATATTGAGGCAAATGACGGAACTGAAATATGAATGGTATGTTAGGCAAAAATTTTATATCACTTTTTAAAAAATGTATTTAATTAATTAGTTTCAAATACATTGGTTAGACATCTATATAGTTCATAAAATGATTCCCCCAATTGTTCCCTTCCTCCTCTGGCCCTCCACCTAGCCAACGTATTAATGTTAACTGCATTCCCTATGCCATGCTCCTCATCCCTGTGACCATCTATCAACTACTAACTTGTACTTCTTTAACCTTTCACCCCATTCTCCCAGTACTCCAAACCCCCATCCCCTCTGTCTGTCACCAAATTGTCCACTATATTTGTGAGTCTATTTTTAGTTAGTTTGTTCTTTTTGTTCCTTAGATTCCACATATAAGTGAAATCATATAGTGTTTATCTTCCTCTGTCTGACTTAAATACTTTCTAGATCCATCAAAGCAATATCTTTTTTCATCCCCTTCCTTTTAGTCTGTGTTTCTCTTTTAATATGAAGTGAATCTCTTTTAGGCAGCATATGTAGGGGTCTTGTTTTCTTATCCTTTCAGCCACTCTATGTTTTGGTTGGAACATTTAATTCTTTTCCATTTAAGGTACTTACTGATAGGTATGTAGTTGTTACCATTCTTTATTTCTGTTTTTGATACATGTTTTTTCTTCTCATAAAAACCCATCCAACATTTTCTGTAATACTGGTTTGATGGTGATAAATTCCTTTAGCTTATTTTTGTATGGGGAGCTCTTTATCTGTCCTTTGACTCTAAATGATAGCTTTGCTGGATGAAGTGTTCTTGTTTGTAGGTCCTGGGTCTTCATCCTGTCAAATATTTTTTGCCAAGCCTTTCAGTCCTACATAGTTTCTTTTGAGAAATCAGCCACCAGTCTTATGGGTATTCCCTCATAGGTAACTATCTGTTTTTCTCTTGCTGCTTTTAATATTCTTTCTTTGTATTTAACCTTTCAGGCAGCTGAGTAATACGAAGGCTGTGGCACTGAAAAACTCCTCTTAAAGGGCTGTGTCCACGAGTGGATTTTTGTGGTGATGGACCTGCTCACTCTGAGCATCAGTGCCTATTCAACTGCACACAGAATTACAGGAAGACATTGTAGGAGTGAGGGCCAACAAGGGACTCATCCTGTACAGAAGTACCAGTTGTATCCATTATTCCCTGGAGAGCCCTCCCTACTCCCAGTGCACACACACAGCGCCGTCATAGTCGTGATGTCATCAAACCGGGTAACAGAGGTCGCTCTGCCCAGAGAATTTCCTGAAACCCTGCCTCCCCAACTTGCTGCTCAACCCAAGCCACATCCAGGTATATCCTCAGCGAGTCAGGTGCTCCTTGCTGAGTAGCGCTTAGACTCACATTGGATCCAGCTGGCTTCGGTTTCTGGTGTGGCTTTTTGAGGCAACTAGAAGGACAGAATCTGTGGATTGCTTGCTGGATCTTGACAGGTGGCCTAGAAGGGACAGAGGCTTGGGCTAAGTTTGGTCTGCAGCTGAACTGCTCTTAGGACTGTGCCCCTGGACATCTACTTCACAAATCCACACTAATAAGACCAGGAGACTTAGGAGCTTTGTTTAGTACCTAGAAACAGACACTGAAAGGCAGCCAAAATGGGAAGACAAAGAAGCAGAAACCATATGAGAGAACAGGACAGAGATCCAGAAATAATGGAGTCAAACAATCTAACAGATACAAAGTTTTAAACACTGGTTATAAAGATGTTCAATGAACTTTTGGGAATTGTAGATAAATTCGGTGAGAACTTTAACAGAGATAATAAAACATAAAAATGGAAATGGAAATGGAAATGGAAATTATAACAGGGAATCGGTCTGAAATGAAAAACACATTATCTGAGATAAGAAGTAAATTAAATGGAATAAAAAAGAGAATAAACAAAGTGAATAAAGCAAAGGATCAAATGCTCTATCTAGAGGGTGGGAAAGCCAAGGATACTCAATCAGAATGGCAAGAGATAAGATGCCAAGACGATAAAAATAACTTAAGGAGGATATGGGACACTATTAAGGGTCCAAATATTCATCTGATCGGCATACCTGAAGAAAATCAAGATGTTGAACAGCTGTTTGAAGAAATAATGATGGAAAACTTTCCAAACCTGCTAAAGGAAATGGACATAAAACCAGAAAGCTCAGAGAATCCCAAAAACCAGGGATCCAAAGAAGTCCACACCAAGGCGCATCATAATTAAAACACCAAAGGTATCACTTTTAAATTTAGTGAAGTTGATCACTTAACTATGGTTAAACAAGCAAACTCAGCTGAACTGTGTACTCCTATGCAATGTTAATTATTGCTGTTTTAAGCTTTTAACTTTTGACTGGTTTCTTATGTAGAAATATTTAACGTAGGCATCTATTAGATCACCACTTCACCTCCTAAAACTGGCCTTGCTGCTAAACTTACTGACCTTGCTTACTAATGATAAGACACTTCATTTATTTTTTAATTTATGCAGAAAAAGACAATGAACCCCACATAGCCACTTCAAAGCTATAGAAAAAAAATCCATAGACAATCTTATTTCATGCTTCTAAATTAAATTGTTTTGAAGTAAATTCTACAAATCATAGCAGTTTATATTTGAATATGTGTCTGCTTATTTTTAAAAGAAAGAACTCTAAAAAAGAAAACTTCGATAATATTTTAAAACTAAATATAAATACAAGTCATTAATGTGATCAGACACCTGCCAGAGTTCAAACTTTCCCAGTTGTGTTCAAAGAAAGTTCATGCAGTAGCATTTGGGTTAAGTCTCACAAAATTTGTTAACACACGTTTCTCTCTCTCTCTTTTTTCTGTTTTGTTTTGTTTATTAAAAGTTCTTGCACATGTGTCTACTATAGTGGCCCCACAGTTTGGATTTTGCAAAGTACATCCTTGTAGGATATCATTTTATATGTTCTCTTATCTTTGTGTTTTCTCTACATTTGTAGTTAGATTTATAGACTTGGTTCATTTCAGGTCCCCCCTCTTTTTTTTTTGTACACTATATTATACTGAAATTATATACATCAAGTGAGAGATAAATATTATCTTTTTTAAAAAACTTTTTGGTGATATCAGTGTCCAGTAATATGATAGTACAGTAGCATCATTTCATTATATATTTAAAAAACAGATTTTATTCTAATTCATATGTGTACCCAAATTGCAGAGGAAAGCAATGGTAAATTGCATGTATATCTTCTACAGGGTGCAGCTCAGACCACACTCTCTATCACTACTATTCATCCAAAAGGCTAATCCCTGCCTGCTCTCTGCTGTCAGTACAAAATCCTCCCAGTTTCCTCAATACTTTGCTTTAGTCTATCCTGCATGGATTCTGTCAGACTGTCAATCAATCTTTAATATGTATTAAGCACTTAGTATGAACCAAATGTTATTAAACCCAAGGGGATCATTTTTCCCCCTGTGTCAAAGCCAAAAGAGCCATGGACAGGAGTTTGCAGCAAAGAAAGTAGAGGTTTATTTAAGAAGTAGCACCAAGTCCAAGACACAGGTGACCTAGTGCTCAAAAACCTGGCTCCCTTATGGCTAATAGGGATAGTTTGTATAGGGGAAAACTCATGAGAAGTTAAAGGAGTTGGGACCATGGGCTCTACTGATTGATTGGGGCTAGGGTCGGAGGCAGTTGATCATTGTATCAGATCCTAATGTCAGTCTTAGAGTTATTCTGTCTGATTTCAAGGGGATGCTGGTAGGGTCTTTCACCTTCATGGGTCTGGAGCTACAAGATGTTATCTTTAGTTTGAACAAACTCTGTTTCTGTGGTCAACAAACCTGAGGTTTTATTCCTGACCTTAATGATTAAGGGAGTGATCCTGCAGTGTGCAGAGGATAGGGAAAGAAAAAAATCAAGTGAGCCAAAGGCAAGGTTGAATTAAGGAGAAAGAAGAGTCATTTTAAAGAAGTGAAGATTTGCATGGTTGCACAAGCAATATTTTAAATTTCTGCTTAGTTCTCTCCCCTGTCAATCAAGGTAATTTTTCATAATTATACAACTTTTGTGCACAATAGAAATCTGAAACATGAATGAGTCAAACATATGTAATAATGAAAAGCAAAAACTTTCTTCCAGAGTTGTCAGATTTGTCCAGTATTACACAGGATTAAGCTTAGATGTCATGACGCCTAGTAATGTAAGCTTACCAATGACCTAATATGTGCAAGAGCAGAAGGGGAAGAAATTCACTTCCAGTCACAATGACCTAGAACTCACAATAGTCTCTAAAATTTTCTTCTTTCCTACTGTTACCGCTTTTTAAGAACCATTTTACTATTTTTCAGTTCCAACATTTTTTTGAAGCTACCTTTGACAGTTTAGACAGTCAATTGAATCTTGCTAGACTAAATTATAATCATTCGTTTATTCAACATTATTACATCTATAATAAAATAAACACTGTGCTGCTTATTCAGATAACACTGATGAGAGAATGCTGAGCATTTTAGGCAGTCAATTATAATATAGTGTGATGAGTAATAATGGGCTATACGTGATAGATTATAAAAAACAAGGCATTATGAGTTTCATAATTACAGACCCTACCCCAATCTTAAAAGTTGTAGAAAACTTCTTAGAGGAAGTAGTATCAAATCTGAGTCCTAAAGAATAAGGAGATATGTAGGTGAAGAAGGAAGGAGGGTTGGAAAGACTATAACCAGCAATCGGATGGAGATCTAGGAGAACCTCTGGTGTACTAAATCCTAATGTCCTTACCTCTTTCAGGACTGTTATTTATTTTTCTCTCCCTATATTTTATTTCACCTAATCCAATTACTATTTTAAGCAATAATATGGTACTTATCAGAATAATGAAAAATTAAAATTCCATTTTTTCTTTCGACCTCGTTCAAAATTAGCTGGGAAAAAAACTTCATTTTATAAGCAATTTTTATCTCTCTTTTGCCATAATATTAACATTCTTTACAAAAGTGATATATATGATGTTTAAATATTCAGGTTTTCGTGTATGAAGAAGCACAGTTTTGAAAGTGCTTTAGGTGTTTCCTTAAAGATGGATGAGACATTCAATCATTTGTCTAAATTTGTGTGTTTAAAGCTGGAGAAAGTAAATGGGCCTTTAGTGTAGTCTCTAGGTCATGTAATAACATAGTTTTGCAGTCTCTGGATTTAAACAAGGATGGTTCTTGATTGATAGTACAGGAACAAATTATTTCAGATACAGCTGACCTTCCCTCCAAACAGTTAAAAATAAGTGTTCAGGTCTGTTGCATTTTATCAAATGTTTAAACAATGATTGAGGTGACTTATGTTCCAGGTTTTGCAATAACACAGTTTCTTATTTATATGCATTCAAATATTGCCATAAACCTTATTTTATATAAATAAAAGGTCATTAAGGTATATTTGGAAATGTATACTATTATAAAATACATAAAGTGATAATACACAACATATATAGTATGTTGCTGTAAAAAATACTTCTTTTCAAGGATATGTAAATATGATAGTGAAAGTTTTCTAATGATATATTCTTTGAGATATTAAATTATTGATACATTTTAATCTGACATTAAAATTTTCAGTTATTAGTTATAAACTGAAAAAAAATACACATATTTTCTTAATATTATATTATAAACTTATAATAATTATAAATACAGTCCAAAGAAAAAAGTGCTCCTTCTCTCACCTTTTTTTTTTCCCCCTGTCCATTCTGGCCAGACACCCTGTTTGGATGCCTACTTTTAATAGCCAGATTGTACCTTTGCCCAGTTTGTTTATTCTGATTACCTAGTGTTAACTCTTCTTTTGCTAAATTGAATACTCTTCTACATCTAAATCCCTGATCATATTTAGTTATTTGACTGTGTATTTTAGGCATTTCATCTGATTCATTTGTTAATTTCAGAACTAGTTTATATTCTGTCATGTAATCTTTCTGAAGCAAATTTTGTAATAAGACCTTCTTGTGATCACCCTGCTCTCTTTCTGCATTTTAACAAAGAGGAAGATGATGTCACTATCTCAGAATGACATTCTAACATGATAGCATCTTCAGTTATTAAAGAACAATAGTGAGTTGCTACAATAATGAGTTCTTAGAAGACAAAAAAAAAAGTATGGTAAAATTCACCCAACTACTAGAATAAAGCACAGGTGGTAAGGTAAACTCCATGACATGAGTTCTGACAATAATTTTTTGGATTTAACACCAAAAGCAAAGATAACAAAAGCAAAAATAAACAAGTGGGATTACATCAAACTAAAAAGCTTCTGCACAGAAAAAGAAATGATTAACAAAAAGGCAACCTATACATTTGGAGAAAATATTCACAAATCATCTATATAAGCAGTTAATATTCAAAATATATAAAGAACTCATATAATTCAATAACAACAACAACAAAAAAGATCCTATTTTTAAAATGAGCAGAGAAATTGAACAGATATTTTTCCAGAGAAGATATACAAATAGCCAATAGATACATGAAAAGATGCTCGATATCACTAATTATCAGAGAAATGCAAATCAAAACTATAATGATATATATCTTCCCCCTTGTTAGAAGGGTTATCGTCAAAAAGACAGAAATACCAAATGTTGGTGAGGATGTTGACAGAAACATAAATTGGTACAGCCATGATAGAAAACAGTATGAATTTTCCTTAAAAAATTAAAAATACAACTACTATATGATTCAGCAATCTCACTTGTGGTTTTATATCCAAAGAAAATGTAACAAGATATCAAAGGGATATCTACACTTCCATGTTCATTGTAGGGTTACTCACAATAGCCACAATATAGAAACAACTTAAGTGTCCATTAACAAATGAATGAATAAAGATTATATATATAATGCATATGTGGAATCTGAAAAAGCAAAACTCATAGAAATAGAGACTAGAATGGTGGTTACCAAGGGATGGGGGATGGAGGAAAGAGGAGATGTTGGTCCAAGAGTAAAACTTCCAGTTATAAGAATAAGTTCTGGGGATCTAATGTAAGGCAGAGAGATTATAATACAGTATTACATACTTGAAAGTTGTAAAGAGTAAATCCTAAATGTTCTCACTATGAAGAAGAAATGTAGTTAGATATGGCCATCTAACTTTTTTCCGCATTGAAATCTTAGCAGAAGTGTTGATTGTAGGCAGTTGATTGTAGTCCTAAGAGGTAAGACGAGACTTACAATCTATCTTTATATTGCTGAGATGATTTTGGAAGCACATATTAAAATCAAGTGTCTGAGTGACAGAGTAGTAGAACCTACTCGGTGACCCATTTTGGACACAATCTTAGTAAGAAATAAACTTATGTTAAGAACTTAAAGTCTTTAGTGTATGGAATAAATCTACCTCATGCTGATGAATGTAGCCACTATAAATAACCTGAATCATAAAATTAGACAGGTTTATATGTCTGAGAGGAACTATAACTAGTCAGTCATTGCAAGCCCTTTATTATGAAGCAGTGAACCAAAAATTAAAGTCATTGTCCATTTAATTTTAAATAGGAATTAAAGAACAATTTTTACTCATTTCAGCTGGAAAAATAGATTAGATTTTAACTACAGATTTTCATCTATTCTAAAATAATGGTACAGAAATCAAAGCCCGCTTTTTCATTCTATGCAGCTCTAAAAGTACATAACTAATTTTAAAAACATCATTCAATTTACTATCTTATGCATACTTCGTGCGTTATCTATTAACCACCTATAAATGAATTCATCTCTGATGAATTACTTATATGTTAATTTAAAATTAATAATCTACATAATTAATTATATGTATATTTTATTGAATTAAAGCACTCTATTCTATTTGTACTAAAATTAATGTGATATTTTAAACTATTCTGTTATTAATAAAATTTTAATGCATTTATTCATTCATTTATTTTAAGAAAAAATTAATAGTCTTGTGATCAAATATCAATCATTCAAATTCTATATAATAGTCTATATTACATCTAACCATCATACCTTAGAAACAATCTAATGTTGTTTGACTTGCTAATGGTTAATGAAAGAATTAATTATAGGGTAGGCATTATCTACTGAATATAAGGAATATATTTGACCAGATGGAATGAGATATACTCACAATATGACAAACAGATTCAAATCCTTTGATGTGTTATGGCTGTAACACAATTTTCCTACATTAGGGTTTTGCACTTTGATTGTCATTTTTTATGAATATATATCTACAGTGTTTTGTTCTTCTTATTTGTTTTCTGCTTCATTTTTCTCTATCTTAGGTTTTCAGAGAATTTCACTTGGTGTTCATAGTCATATATTTTCTAATGTTCATTAGTATTTCTTACAATTTCTCTGAGTTTCTTATTGTTTTTATATAGCATTAGTATTTCTTATAGTTTCTGTAATTTTTATTATTCTTAAAATGTTAATATTTAAATTAAGGACATGAATAATTGGAAGTACATAATATCCTTATAAGCACATTTATGCCTTTTGAAAATTTTAAAAAGTGGCCCATGTCTAACTTTACATATGGGATTCCTAACTTTCATCCAAAGTGAGCAATCACTTAGAAATGTATATAGTTTTGATATTCAATCACTATTCACCTGTCACCTCTCAAGATCAGCTGCAGTGGTTTTCATGTGACTTCTCCATATATACATTTATTTTATTTATTTTTTATTTTTTTATTTTTTTATCTGGGTAACATTGTATCACATTTTTATACTTGGAAGTACTAAAGAATATATGTATTTTCATAAATAGTCTGTGAGGTTTTCAAAGGAAAGGGAAATTTCATATTCATTTTTGTGTTCCTTTTATAAAAAATGAGTTTGGAAATATAGAAGTTTGTTAAATGTGTTTGAATGAATATTTATTCCAGTATCTTCTATTGTATTTTTGTATAATCAAGCACAACATTTGAATTTAATAGAGGTGTATTTTGACTCTTTATTTCCTGATTATTGATGAGATGTTTCTTTTTATTAAAAAATCTGTACATTTTTATACTAGTTCATGCATATTGCACAAGCTCATTACTCTTGCTTCTTCTCTTCTCCTTGAATATTAGTCTGTATTACATATTCTTTCAAGCTGTCTTGCTTCTACCCACTCAAAAAGAAAGTATAAATCACCATGCATCTAAAAACAGTATGCCGAAGAGGATGTAGAGCAAGATGTCTATTTCTCCCCTTATGAGAACTTTTCAGTTACTAAAAGCATGTCATAAATTAGTTCGCTAGATTTTTAAATATCTGGAATGAATGGGTAGCTAAGAGTCACATATTCATGTATTTAGTCAGTCAGTCATCAAATATGTATTGAGAATTTACAATAAATAATTCAATATGTTCCTTAGAATGAGTAAGGCATGAGCCCTGTCAGGAATTAGCTCATAATTTAGAAGGAGAAATAATAAAAGTGACTATATAAAATAAAATTAAATGCTATTAAAAGATACCAATAAAACTAAGAACAAAGGAGGAAAACATGGAATCGAGTTAAGGATTAAAATAAAAAAGGTGGTGTTTGAAATAGGTTCTGAAGGTGAATATAATTTTCACAGGCAGAGATGAGTGAAGAGGTCAGACATGTACATTCCAGCAAGTAAGTAATAGTAAAGTCATAGACACAGAACATTTTAAAGAGGTACTCTAGAATATGAGGGGAAATATAGATTTAGATACTAAACCCAGAAAAAATGAATAGTTTAAATTTTATAAAATTTATTTAATAAGAATTGGGAAGTCACTGGAAAAGATTTGATTAAGAGTGTACCATAATTGAAGTAATGTTTTACTATTATTATAAATTTGTCTGACCATAATAAAAAGAGAAGGCAGGAGAGGAAGAGAATGGGGAAAAGAGAGAGAAAGATTGTATTGTTTGAGAGAATGGGCAATTATAATTTTCTGGGTAATCAATAATGAAGATGACATAAAGAAAGGGTAGTTTTATTATAGCCATGTACACATAATGATGTTTTAGTCAGCTATAGATTGCATATATGATGGTAGTCTCATATGATTATAACGAAGCTAAAAAAATTTCTATTACTAAGTGATGTCGTAGACATCGTAACATCATGGCATGATGTTACATATTTAGGTGATGCTGGTGTAAAAAAGACCTACTGTGCTGACAGTTGTATAAAAGTATAGCACATATAATTATGCAGAGTACATAACACTTAACAATAACAATAAACAACTATGTTACTGGTTTATGTATTTGCTATATTATGCTTCTATTGTTATTTTACATTGTGCTCTTTCTACTTATAAAAAAAATGTTTCTATAAAAGAGTATGCTCTGTTATACTAGCAGTAGCCAATCTCATGTTTACCATATCTCATGTTTATCTCTTGATGGCCTTATTTTCTTTGTGCTTGATTTAATCTCATGTTGTTTGGGTCAATATGGCTCCTAAGTGTTCAACATCCACTGCTAATGTTGCCAGTACGAGGCCACTTCAAGTGATTGACCTGGAAATGAAGTTAAAGCAATTAAGGACTATGAAGGTAGAAAATCAGTGCTGGTCATTGCTCACCAATCAGACACGTCCCATTCCATGTTATAATCTTGAAGAATAAGAACAAAGTGACAGAAATTATTAAAGGATCTGTTTCACTGAGAGCAATGAAACTAACAAAAATTCAAGAAGGGCCTACATCAGACATAAACAAACTTCTAATGCTGCAATTGAAGACCAGATACAAAAGTGGATTCTTCACACCATCTTGATGATCAAAGTCAAAGCAAAATTTTGTTTGTGGTGTTAAATAAAAGGCTGGCCCGAAGTACAATGTTGAATTTACTGTTAGCTTTAGGTGGCTTAAACTCCTCAAGAATCATTATTCATTACATAATGTGAAAGTGAGTGGTGAGTCTGCGAGTGCTGATGTGAAGGCAACTGAAGAATTGTCAGAAACTCTAATAAGCTGATTGTGGAGGGAAATTATTTGACACAGCAAATATTCAAAACAGATGTACCTCCCTATTCTGGAAAGGATGCATGGAAGGACTTTCATCCATAAGGAGGCCAAGTCAATGTCAGGTTTCAAGGTGTTTAAAGACAGGATAACAATTTTGCTTAGGAGTAATGTTGTGGGCTACAAATTCAAATTCTCTCTGAGATCTGGCACAATGAAAACTCCAAGCCTTTGAGCATATCAATAAACATACACTGCCAGTGTACTACAGGATCAATAAGAAGTCATGGATGACCCAGCTCCTTTTCCAAGATTCCCCCTTGAATTCCTATACCACTGAGATGGAGAAGTATGGTATGGAGAATAACATACCTTTCAAGGTTTTGCTTATTGTTGATAATGTTCTCAGGCATCCTTCTTTTATTGATGATCTTCAACCCAATATTAAAATGGTGCTCCTCCCTCCAAACACTACCTCTTTTATCTAACCAATGGATCAAGGGGTTACAGCAACTTTTAAGTCCTACTACCCAAGGAGGACATTTACCCAGGTTATAGCTGAAACCAAAGAAGACATTGAAATGAAACTGATGCTATTCTAGAAGGATTACATCTATGACTGCACCTTGCTTGAGGTTGGGGGGATGTCACTAAGGGGATGTATGAATGGCATCTGGAGGAAGTCACTGAAGAGGTTTATCCGTGACTTCTTCCAGATGCCATTCAAAGGATTTGCCAAGGATGAGGAGGTTGCAAAAATCAACAAGGTTGTAGTTGAGATGACAAACAACTTTAACTTGTTTGTGGATGAAGATGACATTGAGGAGCTCCTAAAGGTGGTCTCTAAGGAATTGACTAGTGAGGAGTTGTTGAAATTGAAATAGAAACACATAGCTAAAAAAGAAAAAGAGAAAAGAAAGAAAAAGAAAACTACAGGGGATGAAAAAGAAAAACCCTCAAGAAAATTCACAGGGAAGTGTTTAGCAGAAGCTTTTTCAGATCTCAACAAGCTCTTTAAAAAGTTTGAAAACAAAGACCCAAATACCAATAGGTTTTTATTAATAGGAAGAATGTTCTCCATACAAGCATATCTATGAGGAAAAAAAGAAACAAATTCAACAAACCTCCATGGACATATTTTTGTAAAGAGTGACACCTCCTCAAGAAAAGCCTCAGACAAGTCCTTCAGGAAGTATTTCTAAAGAAGGCCTTGTTATCATAGGAGATGACAGCCCCACACGTGCTGTTGCCTCTGAAGACCTTCCAGTGGGACAAGAGGTAGAGGTGGAAGACAGTGATACTGACAATCCTGACCCTCTGAAGGCCTAAGCTAATGTGTGTGCTTTTGTCATAGTTTTTAACAAAAATGTTTTTAAAGGAAAAAATAAAAATAAAAATAGAAAAAAAAGCCTATTAAATAAAGATATAAAAAAATCTTTTTTGTATAACTGTATAATGTGCCTGGGTGTTAAGCTGCTATTACAAAAGATTGAAAAAGTTAAAAAATTAAGTTTACAAAGTAAAATGTTACTATTAGCTATGCTTAAATTATTTTTAAAGAAAGAAATTTCAAAAAATAATTTAGTGTAGCCTAAGTATACAATGTTTTTTAATTCTACAGTAGAGTACAGTAATGCCCTAGGCCTTCACATTCACTCACCACTCACTCACTGACCCCCACCAAGCAACGTCCAGTCCTGCCAGCTCTATTCATGGTAAGGTGTACCATTTTTTATATTTGATAACATATCTTTACTGTACCTCTTCTATATTTAAATACATAAATACTTATAATTATGCTATAATTTCCTACAATATTCAATACAGTAACATGCTGTTTAGGTTTGTAGCCTAGGAGCAATAGGCTATACTATCTAGAATGGGCGTGTAGTAGCCTATTCCATCTATGCTTGTAAGTGTACTCTATAATATTCACACAATGAATAATCTAATGACACATTTCTCAGAATGTATCCCATTGTTAAGCAATACATTACAGTGCAAACTTTTTGATATATTTTATTGTAGTAGAGTTTTATCTACACTGTTGTTTTGTGGCCCAACTCATCTTTCCTAACACAAACTTTTCCTGAGATGTTCATATAAATGATTGGTTATTTTTAATTACTAATCTTGACAAAGAGCACTGTTCAGACTTCATGTGTGTTAAGCTGCTATTACAAAAGATTGATTCATCTCCCTAACCTCTTTCCCAGTGGACTTAGTACTTATCACCTATCCCAAGACACCCAGCTTCTCTTATAACTTCTTTCTTCAATGTGCTATTCTTCCTTCCTTCACATGACAAGTTTCTACTTCAGTGCATCAGCTTAAATGTTTTAAATTATAAAAAACAGAAAACAATTTCAAACTGGTTTAAATACTGGTGGGAATTTATTGATTTATAACTGAAACAGGTAGGTTTAACAGCTGAGTTAATTAACTAGCTCTATGTTTATATTAAGGACTGAGTTTTTTATTTTTGTTTACTTAAGCAGGAGATGTAGCTATCAACATTATTTCAGACTCATCTCAAAATCACTTCTGCTCTTTAAGTTCTTTTGTTATCTCTCAGTGTTTCCACTCTCACAAACTTGTCTCATTTTCAACATATCACCACTTCACACAATAATAATTTGAAGAATATATGCTATTAAACAAAATTAACAGCCATAAAAAGACTTTATATTAATTATAGGAAATTCTAATATCTCAGAAAACTTTGAATCTTCTTTTGATGTTCCATCCCCTAAAAGTTTTAGACCTTCCTGTCAAATTCTCAGATCTCAAGTAGTCCCACTGATAACTTTAAGTACTGTCTTTTGTGAGGCAGAGTACTTTGTGGGGATATGAATCTTTGAATATCTCAGGATGAGGCAAGGTTTCTGGACAATTTAGAATCAGAAACTCTCCCTCTCAATATTATTAGTTATTTGCATTGCCGCAGAGATGGAAACAGACTGGAAAGTTACTAAGGGAAATGTTTTAATGTTTGGAAATATCTCTCAATCAGATTTGAAGTAGGATTCTGCCTAAATCTCATGATGTGGGTAACACCATTTCCCAAATAATTCCTAAGGTTCAACTGGTCAGAAGTTCCTTTTCATGTCTGAAATTGTCTCAGAACCTCCAAAGGGCCATACATATTAAAAAGAAGTCCTCTGGGCTTGGCCCTAATAGTCAAATCACTGCTATGATTTGCTGGGTGATTTTCCTTTTGTGGGCAGTGAGTGCAGTACTTTGTGGTTTTGTTTGTTTGTTTCTTTGTTTAATTTCATACAGCCCTACAATGTAAAAATTGTTATTCTCTCCACTTTTCTAGTGGCAAAACTGAGGATTAGTGAGGCTGAGCAATAGCCCATTTTCATATAGCTAGGGAAAGAAAGGAGAGCTGGAGATTTAACTCTAATCTCTCTGATACCAGAGCTAATACCCAAAGGCATTAACATTCATTCAATATTTATGAATCATTTACTATATGACTGACACTTTTCTAAAAGCTGTGGATTAAGTGATGAATGAGAGAGACATGAATCTAATTCCAAGGATCATTTTCAAGAAGTAGACTATAGATATAGATATAGATATAGATGATATAGATATAGATATAGATATAGATATATAGATGATAGATATAGATAGATATAGATAGATATAGATATAGATAGATAGAGATAGAGATAGAGATAGATACACACATGTTTAAAATAAGGAAATATATGTTTAAATTAAGAAAAATAAAATAATAAGTTCTGTGTGGAAAATAAGGTAAAATGATGTAAAATGATAAGAGGAAGTGGGGACCATTGTAAGCAGTGAGTCAGGGAAGTCCTTTCTGTGAAATGGGCATTCTAAGCGTTAGAAATGACCAGAGCAGGGTTGAGAATGGTAAAGAGCCAGCCATCTGGGGATAGAGAATTCCAGTGTAAAGGATAAGCTTGGTCTGAACAAGACATCGAAAGTAAGATAGTACATCTAAAGCATAATGGGGTAAGGAGAGAGAAGGCAGAGGTCAGAGCAAGAACTCTGGATTCAATTCTAAATGCAATAGGAAATTTTTGGTGCTTTTAATCAGAAAAGTGAAAGTCTGACTACTGTGTATAAAATAGTTTGTTAGGAAGAGGACAGGTGTAGAACAAATAGGGAGCAATTAAAATAATCCAGGGAAGAGAGAATAGTAGCTGAATGAAGGTGTTAGGAGATAAAACAGAATAAAATAGATTGATTTGGAATATATTGGTAGGATCAAAAGAGCTCATTTACTGGTTCTTTATTGAATGAATATTCAAAAAATTATTATAATTTACCAATAAAACACTTGTCATTCATAAAATGCTTATATTTTAGTGACTTTGTAAATAGCTGTTGCTGTATTGTTTTATGTTTAAGGTTGATGAAATAGTGACAATGATTTTTTTCACCATAACCTAGTTCCTCTTGGAGTTTCTACCTTCTTGCTCTTAAGTTTACTTTCACTGAAATGTCCTTCAAACTTCTCCCATTTATTTTGCTGAACTTATGAGGTCTATAGTAATTAATCTTATAGAATATCTGTGTTTTAGTTTTCCCCACTTGCATCCCTAGATTACAAATGCATAAAGGTATCCTTGACCTTGTTTTCCAGGTCTTCAATTTATAGATATATTCAATATGGTTTTCATTTTTATTAATGTTTCTATTCATTTCTTTGCTTCTGAAAATGTATGCAGTTTTAGGATATAGCCATAGAATTTAAGAAACTTGAACTGGAAAATATTTTAATATTGTTTTGTTTTGATTTTGGTTTCCATTATTTCATGTGGCTATAGAAAATTGAATTGCAAAATGATCCAAATGACATAAGAAATAGAACTCTACTGTAGCAATCGGCACTAACCAATAGGGAGAATATGCAAGAAAACTGGAACCAAAACTTTGCCCCTTAAACCACAGATATGGTCATCAGACTATAAATGAAGAGAGAGAGAGAGAGAAAGAGAGAGAGAGAGAGAGAGAGAGAGAGAGAGAGAGAGAGAGAGAGGGCCCTAACTTAGTCAGGTGACCTGTATTTATCTATATTAAGCTTTTATTTCTTTGTAGCTTTCTTCAGCTCATCTACTCTTAGACATCTGTACAGTCCAATATTTCCTTCTGCATAATTTCCCCACCTTTACCTAGGTTTCCACTATGGAAACTTCTCACAAAACTACCTTGCAATATGCTAACTAGATACTGACATTGTTACAGAAAATATACAGGACACAAGCCTCCCTCAGATTGCCCTTTTATGGCCACACTCACTTCCCTCTCGCACTTAATCCCTCCTCGCCGTTGGCAAGCAATCATCTGTTGTCCATTTCTATAATTTTTCCATTTTCAAGAATGTTATATAAATGGAGTCACACACTATATAACCTTTGGGGATTAGTTTTATTCACTAAGCATAACTCTAGAGATTCACCTAGATAATTGTGTGTCATACAATTTGTTCGCTATTTGAGCACTATTCAATGGTATGGTACAAAGTTTGTTTAACCATTCACCCATTGAAAGATATCTAGGTTGTTTCTAGTTTGAGAGCTATTACAGGTAAAGCTGCTATGGATATTTCTGTATAAAATTTTGGGTAGATATAAATTTTTATTTCTTTGAGATAAATGCCCAAGAATACAATTGCTGAGCCATGTGGTAGTTATATGTTTAGATATTGGGACCTTGGCAAGTTGTTTTCTAGAGTGGACATATCATTTTACATTTTCTATCAGCAAACTATAAATGATCCAGTTTTTCTGCACCCTTATCAGCATTTGGTATTGTCACTGGATTTTACTTTGACCATGGTTATAGGCATAGCAATATCTTATTTTGGTTTAAATTTGTAGTTTCTTAATGTCTAATGATGTCGAATATATTTTCATGTGCTTATTTTCCAAGTGTATATCTTCTTGAGTAAAATGTCCATTCATGTATTTTGCCCCTTTTCTAATTGAATTTTTTAATTTTTTACTGTTGAGTTTTGAGAGTTCTTTATGTAGTCTAGGTATGAGTCTTTAGCTGAAGGTGACTCGCAAATATTTTTCTTTCAATCTTTAACTTGTCTTTTTTAATTCCTAAAAGTCTTCAGAGCAAAAGTTTTTTAATGTTGATACAGTTCATTTATAAATATATTCTTTATGAATCAAGTTATTGGCTCAGAAGTCTTTATCTAGGACTAGAAACTGAAGATTTTCTCCAATTTTCTTTTATAAGAGTTGAGACTTAGGTTTGAAGTTTACTTTTCTGTCTAATGATGACCAATTGTTTCAGAACCTTTTATTGAAAAGATCGCAATCTCTCTCTCTCACTTTCTCTCTCTCTCTTGAATTGTTTAACTAAATTTATTGGAGTGACATTGTTTAATAAAATTATAAAAATTTCAAGTTTATAATTCTATAATACATCAACTATATATAGCACTGTGTCTTTATCATTGAAAGTAAAATCTCCTTCTGTCACCATATATTTAACTCCCTTTACCCTTTTCTACCTCCCCTCTCTCCACTTTCCCTCTGTAACCACTAATCTGTTTTCTGTGTCTATGAGTTTTTATTTGTTTGTTTGTTGTTCCATTGAAATGTTTTTTTAACCTTTGTCATAAATCAGTTGGGCATAGTTTTGTGAGCTTATTCCACTGATATGTTTTTCCTTCTGCCAATATCACACAGTCTTGATCACTGTAACTGAAATAAGTCTTGAAAGCAGGTAGGTTGATTTCTTTCATTTTATCTTTCTTTTTAAAAACTGTTTAGGTGTCTTTTCTCATTAGCTTTTCCATCTTAATATTAGAATAATTTTATCTATATCTGTAAAAAGTCTTGCTGGGATGTTGATAGAAATAGCATTAATCCTACATCCAACATTATATTGAATCTATTTGGCAGATTGATTTTAGCCTGGATAGCCAACACACACACACACACACACACACACGAATAACAGTCCTACTTACAGATTAGCACAGTCCCTTAGTACAAGAGTCTTAGATCTTTGACTGTTATTAAAATTTGCATAAAAGAATTGAGAGATGGGTGTTTTATTTGTTTGTTTGTTTGTCTGTTTTTTAAAGAATACCTGTACTCAAGAACTAGTAGCTAGTAGCTAAATCAGGAATTGTCACTCATTTGCACAAAGGAATAAAACCAAGTCTTTTTCTGATTGACCAACTTTTTTCTGATCGAAAGTATGTTGAGAGGATCTGAGTGCACATCTTTTCTGGAAAACTCATTTGTGGTTACACTCATATATCTGGTGGAGATCATGCCTCTTTCCTCGTATAGAGAAACCACAACATTGACCAAGTCCAAATGACACAATCAAGACATGATGCTAGGAGGTGAGGTTTTTAGCTTGTGGAGCAAATGGTTTAAAGCATCCCTTCGTTTCTCTGGAGGCTATTTCCTGTGCATCTTTCTCTCTTTCTCTCTTCAGAAGACTCTTTAACGTATTTCTGGCTATACTTCTTAGTTTCTACTTTAAAGACAGAAATAATAGTTTTCAAAATCTTTGCCATAGATTTTTATTTAACTATCTTAACCTTGAAGAGACAACTAGAAAACACTCAGAGGACTCAGCCTAAAAAGTGATCACCAAATATTTTTACCTTTAGGACACAGTCATGACATGTTCTCTTGTCATTTGAGTGCTCACCTTTTCCTGTTTTCTTTTTGTTTGGCATCTTCAGCCTTATTTTATGACCTTTAGCTGTTATTTACTTTGAGAACACCAGGCAGAATCTGAGGACAAATTTTTGGATCATAATTGAGGCCATGTGATTTTTAGAAGAATTTTCTTGTGATCTTAACCTACATGAGAATAAACTACCTATTAAAAAGTAAAATTATTTGTTATTTAAAATTACTATTATTACATCTCAGAAAAACAGGAAGTTCTCAACCTCAAGCCTCTTTGAAGAGATAGTACCCTACATTCTTTCCTTTATTGAATAAAAATTTACAAGATGCTTGTCATAATATACTAATGACAATGCATATATTATATCTAATGATCACAACAACACTGCAAAATAGGTTGCCCTAATTTTAGATTTTTTTATTCTAATTTGAGAATCAGACAGTTTAAGCAATATGCTCACCAAAACAACCACACAGAAAGCTAAATTTGGATTTGGAATCTGTATCTGTCTAGTACATATCAAATAATGACCATTCAGTTCTAAAGCATATATTGCAAGTCAACTTTGTGTTGGACATTGTACTAAAACTAGTGAAGAAGACAGTCTCTGTTTATAAAGAAGACATTTACCAGTATAGCAGATGAATACAAATATTCTCAATGTGTAAATATTATGCTAAAGGCATAAAAGCAGTGCAGTGGAGCTTAAAGAACAATAACAGAATGGAGACTGAAATTCAGATTAAGTTCTATATCTTAGGGTGTTTGCTTTCTCAGGTACAAGCTCAGCACCAAGACAGAGTAAAGAGAAATAAATGTATCTTGAAAGAGGTATAAAAACTCCAGGTGATTGTATCACCTCTGAATGCTTTTGTAACAAGTATGAACTTTCAGACTGGTACTTGAGTTTCAGAGAGAAAGACACTTATTCATGATTTTGCTAAGTATTTCCAAATGATATAAAGAAGTTTCACCTGCAAAGAAAAGTTC
This sequence comes from Macroglossus sobrinus, assembly GCA_004027375.1. Taxonomy (NCBI): domain Eukaryota; kingdom Metazoa; phylum Chordata; class Mammalia; order Chiroptera; family Pteropodidae; genus Macroglossus; species Macroglossus sobrinus. The sequence continues at coordinate 41,802 of PVKZ01004897.1, forward strand.
TATGGAAAAGCCAAAGTATAATAAAGAATAAAGCAGATTTAAATGGTTAGTGACTTCCTGCCCCGGCAACTCGAGTGTACAGATGTGATGAGAAAGTGAAAAAATAGGTCTTAAGGAACATTTTGACATGAATGAGAATCAGTATACACTACACATGTTTGCCTTGGGGATCTTGCTCAAAAATCAATGCATTTTGATGGATATAGCTTTGGCTTATACTGATTTTTTTTAAAAAATCTTAGTTGCCAGAAGTTTGTTTTTTAATGCAATTTGTTACTGTGCTAATTTAAGATGTTACCAAAAAAAAAAAAAAAGCCTAGAAAGAAGGAAATCAATCACTTTCCACTTATATTCAAGATAGATTTGTTAAAGCACTATTTGTTTTTGGCTTCCACCAAGATGGATAAACTGATGATTGCTCATATAAATGACAGGTAAACACCTATATGGGTGAGAGCTTGGTGCATTGTAACCATGTTGTCTAGGATTTGGTCTAATGGAAGATGTATCATGTTACCAAGAGGCAGGGAGACATTACTTGTCATGTTTAGTTTTATAATAAAAAAAAATGAAAAGGAGACATCGTGTTATATATGGTTCATTGTACAGTGCATCCCCATTTATGAACCCATGTAACTAATTATCCAGGTTTTGGTGTCCCCATCCAGAAGGGCATGGACAGGGTCTCCTCTCCTCTTACTACTGTAGCTCCTGAGTTTGGCATGGCACCTGACATGTGGTAGGCTCTTCAATAAACATTCATGGAATGAAAATGTAATGCCCTCTGCCTAGAGTAAATTTATATTCAATTGTAGGTTTTTATCGTCACCCAACTACCAATTCCAGTGTTTTGAGCAAATTGCTTTATTAGACTAATGATCACATATTTATTTTGTTTAATTTGGTTTTTAGGTTGCTAAGCCAGTCTTACCTATAGCGCAAAGCATACAACAAATTATGAGTGAAGACCACAAACCCAGGTTTTTTTAATTAATCTATTTTTTGTATCTTTTTACAATATAACTTAATTATTGGAGAAGAAATTACTTTTATGGTCTAAAAATTCTATATTCAATATTTTTTATACAAATTTCTATATTGCCAAAGTGATAATTATGCCTACAAATTAGTTTCTAAAAGTCTTTTCCTACTATTATGGTTTGTTATTAAGATTGTTAAATCATACAGAAGGGAAAAATGGCATAGATGATAGAGGCTCTATTCATACCTCTGGCGACCAAATCATCATTGTGACGGAAATACGGAGCAGCAGGAAGAAAAAATTGCCTGGGATCCAAATGAACAAACCATACAACTAGGGAGAAATCCAAGAAATCACCCTGCAATGGCAGAAGGTAGGACAGGGAAAGGACCCAGGGCTACCCCAATCCAAACAGCTGAGTAAGATGGAGGTTGCAGCAGTGGCAGCAGCAGATGCCTCTTAAAGGGACCAAATCCAAAAGCAGATTTTTGTGGTGATGGACTGCTTACTCTGAGCACCAGTGCTGATTCAACTGCACGCAAGGGACATGTGGGACTTACAGGGAGACATTGTCAGAGTGAGGGCCAACAAGGGACTCACTCTGTACAGAAGTACCAGCAGTATCCATTATTCCTTGGTGAGCCCTCCCCACTCCCAGTGCACACACACAGCGCTGCCATAGCCATGATGTCATCAAACTAGATAACAGAGGTCGCTCTGCCCAGAGGATTCCCTGAAATCCTGCTTCCCCAACTTGCAGTTTTACCCAAGCCACATCCAGGTATATCTTCAGCAAGTCAGGTGCTCCTTGCTGAGCAGCGCTTAGACTCACATTGGATCCAGCTGGCTTCGGTTTCTGGTGTGGCTTTTTGAGGCAACTAGAAGGACAGAATCTGTGGATTGCTTGCTGGATCTTAACAGGTGGCCCAGGAAGGACAGAGATTTGGGCTAAGTTTGGCCGGCAGCTGAACCGCTCTTAGGACTATGCCTCTGGACATCTACTTCACAAATCCACACTAATAAGACCGGGAGACTTAGGACCTTTGCTTAGTATGTAGAAACAGACACGGAAAGGCAGCCAAAATGGGAAGACAAAGAAGCAGAAACCATATGAGAGAACAGGACAGAGATCCAGAAATAATGAAGTCAAACAATCTAACAGATACAAAGTTTTAAACACTGGTTATAAAGATGTTCATTGAACTTTTGGAAATTGTAGATAAATTCAGTGAGGACTTTAACAGATAATAAAAAATAAAAATGGAAATAAAAATTATAACAGGGAATCGGTCTGAAATGAAAAACACATTATCTGAGATGAGAAGTATATTAAATGAAATAAACAAAGGAATAAACAAAGTGAATAAAGCAAAGGATCAAATACCCTATCTAGAGGGTGGAAAAGCCAAGGATACTCAATCAGAATGGCAAGAGATAAGATGCCAAGACGATAAAAATAACTTAAGGAGAATATGGGACACTATTAAGGGTCCAAATATTCATCTGATCGGCGTACCTGAAGAAAATCAAGATGTTGAACAGCTGTTTAGAGAAATAATGATGGAAAACTTTTCTAACCTGGTGAAGGAAATGAATATAAAACCCCAGGAAGCTCAGTTAGGCTCACACCAAAATACATCATAATTAAAATCCCAAAGGTTAAATACAAAAAAAGAATATTAAAAGCAGCAAGAGCAAAACAGATAGATACCTATGAAGGAATACCCATAAGACTGGCAGCTGATTTCTCAAAAGAAACTATGCAAGACAGAAGGGCTTGGCAAAAAATATTTGACAGGATGAAGACCCAGGATCTATAACCAAGAATATTTTCCCAGCAAAACTATCATTCAGAGTTGAAGGACAGATAAAGAGCTTCCCAGACAAAAACAAGCTAAAGAAATTTATCACCACCAAGCCAGTATTATAAGAAATGTTGGGGGAGCTTCTCTAAGAAGAAAAAATGTCTATCAAAAACATGAATAAAGAATTGTAACAATTACATTCCAATCAATAAGTACCTTAAATGGAAAAAGAATTAATTGCTCCAACCAAAAGATAGAGTGGCTGAAAGGATAAGAAAACAAGACTCCTACATATGCTGCCTAAAAGTGATTCACTTCATATTAAAAGACAAACACAGGCTAAAAGGATAGGCATGAAAAAAGATATTGCTTTGATGAACCTAGAAGGTATTTAAGTCAGATAGAAAAAGATAAACACTATATTATTTCACTTATATGTGGAATCTAAGGAATAAAAAGAACAAACTAATCAAAAACAGACTCACAAATATAGTGGATGATTTGATGACGGACAGAGGGGAGAGAGTTCAGAGGGCTGGGAGAACAGGTTGAAGGGTTAAAGAAATACAAATTAGTAGCTGATGGATGGTCACGGGGATGGGAAGCATGACATAGGGAATGTAGTTAGCATTAATACATTGGCTAGGTGGAGGGAGGGTCAGGGAAGGAAGGGAGCAATTGGGAGTGTTTTACGAACTATATAGATATCTAACCAATAACCTGTATACTTGAAACTATTAAAATAAATAAATTTTTTAAAGATTATTAAATCATTAAAATTATTAATAAATCATTTCACTAATGATTAAATCATTAAGTCATTTGATATGCATTTGAAAACACAAATTGATCTCAAGGAAATAATATACATTAAGATACATCTTTTTTCTGTAAATTTTAAGTTCCAGCATCAGGATCTCCACAAATTAGAAACATCATCTTGTTGCAAATGGCAATATTTCACCTTTTTATGGCCAAGTAGTATTCCATTGTATATATACACCATATCTTCTTTATCCAATCATCAGTCAAAGGACACTTATGTTGTTTCTATGTTTTGGCTATTGTGAATAATGCTGCAGTGAACACAAGAGTACATATATCTTTATAAATAAGTGTTTTCAAAATGTTTAGGTAGACTCAAAAATAAGAGAGATTGCTAGATTATATGATAGCTCTATTCTTAGCTTTTTAAAGAAAATTCATACTGCTATTCAATGGAATACACAGATAATGTATTATAAAATTATATACCTAAAATATATATAATGTCATTAACCATCATTACCCCAATTAATTTATTTAAAAAAAATTTTTTATCCTAGGTAGGTAAAAACCTAAGGAAGATAAGTTTATGATATAAAGGAAGAGTATGTAGACATCTGGGTTAAAATTCCAGCTGTCACTTAGAATCTAAGTATACTAGGTCATGTTACTTAAACATAGTTTCCTCACTTGTAAAATGAAAATAATAATACTTTAGAAAATTTGGCATGGATTACAAATATGTACAAGTCATCTAGAACAATATTGGAGATCTTGTTAAAAACTCAGTGAGATAAAATATAGGATAGATGCATTTTTGTTATGTTTACATTTTATTAATGATATGTGCCTGAAAATATTCCCTAAAAAAAATTCTTTATTGAAAACACTTTCATAATACTGGCCCTTATTATAATCAGAAACTTTTACCTCTGGAGGAAATGCCTTAAACACTTTTAAAAAATAAAAACTTTTCCAAATCAAATGTTTTAAGATAAAATATGACCATTGTCAAATAAAATGAAAATATGTTCAAAGTCACAAATTATTAATGAAAAGAAGCTTGCATTATTTTTATTCCTGACACAGAAGCTTAAGGGTTCAAAGTAACACATTCACAATAGAGCTCAAGAGAATCCACTGAACTGAAATGTCAACCATCAACCATCATATGATCTGAATAGACGACACCACATGGTTAGACAAAAATATGAGTCAGAACTATTTTCTGTGGTCAATACACTTTGAATTAAGCTAGAATAATCGATTTTGATTTTTTAAAAATAAATCTTTATTCTCATTCAGAATGCCTTCCTGTACTTTCAAGTTTCTAGTTTTTTATTGCACAACATAGATGTGGTCAACGTAATATTAGTGGACCTTTCCAACTATAACACTTCTTGATTCTTTTACCTGCAACCAAAGAGTGTCACAAGGTTGGTAAAAATTAGGTTGGCAACCAAAATTTGCCACAAAACTAAATGTTGTATGTAAACTAAAATAAAGCAATTGTTCTTAATCTTTTGGGAAGTTCCAGAACCATTTATAAAGCTAATAAAATTATGGCACCATTCACCAAAATTCTGTATAACATCTCAGTAGATCTTTCTATGAGCCTCAAGGTAAGAACCTCTGCATTAAAAAGCTATATTTAGTAACACTTTGTGAGGTTTTGTTTTCCTGAGATGAGACTCTAAAGAGTTTGTGTTATACCTCTAACAAGTACCCCCAGTAGCTCACAAATTCAAATATTGCCACAAACTTTGAAATTTGTCTGATATTCTTTTTCTTTATTTACTCAAACTTCTGTTTTGTCTTTGTTGTTATTCTCTTAAACTATTTATCTTAATTGAGAAGCAATAAGTCATAAGTCTCAAATATATCAAAATAATTATCTGTAAAAAAGAACAATTCTTTGGCTTTTTAAAATCTCTGCTACCTTTAAATTAAGATAGCACATGATATGCCTAATCACAGGTTAACTATGAAAAACAAATGGGTTTATGAATATAATTATTACCATTAAAGGTTATTGTTTTCTTATTCTTCACTATATGTCAAACTCTTTGCTAAAGAGCATATACACATAAGTTCATTTAATTTGTACACAAACTCAGTGAAGTAGTACTATTGTTATTCTCAATACAGAGGAAATGGAGGCACAGAGAGGTTAAACAACTGATACAAAGTCAAAGAGATAATAAAGTTGTAGCCAGGATTCAAACTAAGGCAGTCTGATGACAGAGGAACGACTTATGTGCTACAATACACTCTCTGCTTTAAGAGTCATACTAGAAAGAACTTGTAAATAATACCTAAGAAGTTATTTCTGTGTTCACATTCATGAGATATCTGCAATTCACATAGAAGGGTAAAGGTTGATTAAGAAGTTTTTTTAAAAGTTGTCACACTGGTAAAGGCTGGCATTTCTGTGATTATGGTGCAATGAAAGGTAATGTGGCAAGTCTGTTTGACTTGGTTCTAGCTTATCTACAGCCATGATGACAGCTTTTAGTCAGATTTTTAGAACTAAACTATTGGAATGTTTTTACAGTTACTGGGTATTGGTGTTATTCCATCCTCCTGAAGCAGTAGATAAAGATGAACCAAGTTGTCAACATGTTTAAAGTAAAAGTAAAGATTCATGATAGGCATATAATGCCTGGTTTGCAGTCACACTATGGCTGGTCATGTGGTAAGTATGTAACCAGCTCACTTTAAGAAAGTTGGATTTCAAGACTCAAGCCCACTTTTCTGAGCAATAACATCCCATAAATATCCTTATAGTTCATAGCTGGAGAGAAAATTGTGCTATCTGATCCTACAGAAGGAAGACAAAAGAAACTTTGTTCAATTTTTCTAGCCTTCACCTATGTATTTATTTTTCTTCCTGTTGCTGGACTATATCCATTACTATAATAAATCTTTGCTTCTACTATAACTTTGTTGAGTTGTCTGAGTCCTTCCATGAATCACCAAACTGATAGGTAGTTATAGGACCACTGATGCTTCTGGTAACAAGTAAACACTAGAATTGTACTGCTGATGCTTATGATAATAAGTAAATTCTAGAAATGGTTTTAAACCAGTTTAATCAATCTATTGTAGTTTTATAGTCAAGGTGCATGTAAGGATCCAAACATTTTTAAGCCTGACTGATCAATGAAAATTAGCTTTAATAAACACAGCATGAGGAAGTCAACTCCCTTCAGGGATCATTCCTCTAAGGCTGATGTCAATCCATTTCTCCTCTGAAAACAATACAAAACATGTTTTTACAACTGGTGTCCATGCCCTTTTATCTTTTTTAACCAGCACAATCCCAAAATCAACTCTTCCCAAAAATCTTATTTAATTTTAGCAACTTTCTTTGCTGCATAAGACTATCCTAATAGCATGAGTCTCTCAAATTTGTAAAAACAATTAATTCAGCTTTTTGCTTTTATATATTGAGTGCTTACCTCATCTTTCAATGAGGTCATTATTTTTATATATGAGAAACGATATGTTTATATGGAAGTAATAAGAGCAAAAGGATGGGTTTGTATCCCAGCTCTACCAATTACCAGTTATATACCTTTACTTTAGTATCTTAACCTCTTTGACTCTCTGTTTCATCAATTAAAAATTGTGAACAATAGTATCTTTCAGGGCTGTGTAAAATTGAAAATATCTACATTAGGTGTCCGGAAATCTGGCAATCTCTGTGGTCAAATTTATTTTATACCAATAAAGCCAATGTAATTTAGGTAATTATTACCTTTTTAGTTTTCTTGTTTATGTAAGGTATAGAAACATACACATATAAAACATGGATAATATATCAATGAAGAATTTGACATGTGAATAAGAATTTATTTCTTTGAAAGAGTAATACTATGTATTTTAGAATTATTTCATTTTTTTCATAGTTACCAACCCAATCTAAATTAATATCCTTGTTACTGTGTAAATGCTAACTCTATATACTCTTACCATTGTTCAGATGAAAGACACCTTAGAAACTTTGGGTCATGCTTTGTTATTTGGATGAATAAAAACAAGTCTCAAACACACTGATTTGCCCAAAGTCACGAAGTACTAAACTCCTGGAAGAGTAGGGTCTGACTCTTGGTTTAGAACCATTTCCACATCCTATGCAGTCTTCAAAGGTTTTCCCAATATTATAGACTTAATAGTTTTCTGGAGTAATTATTTACTTTAGAAATAACACTTCATGGTTTGATAGGTTTATAAAAAACCTCCTGCATAATTGGCCTTTTTTCAGCCTAAGCTGCAGTTTAAGCTAAAATTGATTTTTTTAAAATCAGTGAAATCCTTTTACATACACAAAAAAATTTAAAACCACTTTATCAATATCTAAAAACCAAAACTAAAGCCTGCAAATAATATTAATTTTCCATGTTAAAAGATATATTAAAACACGTATTCACTTGGCAAACTACGTGTTCAGCAAGCAAGAATAGATGCACATACTTTTCACTAATATGTGTTTCTTAAATATAATTTGAACAAAGATCAGGTCTCTAATAACCTTCCAAAATACTTTATAAGGTCAGCATTATTTACATATTTAACAGCATTAAGTAAACAACAAAAAAATCTAATTATAATTTCCTTGGGTGTCCTTAAGACTCTTCATCTAAGAAAAATATTTTCAAAGAGCAATGTCCTCCTATGTTCATTCAATATACTTTTAAGGTAGGATTAGCTCAGAAGTAATAGCCTACTTCAAGAGGGGCTACTGGTAGGATATTCAAGCATCTTTCCTGAAAGACGTTCGGAACTTGAAAGAGCAAAGAAATAGGAAACTTTTTATCTAATTTGACTTGAAGAAAGAAGATGCAGCAGAAATAGTACAGTCTTTGTAATTATACAGACCAGGTTTCAAATTTTACTAGTTATGTGTCCTTAAGTCAGTTGCTTAACTTCTCTATACCTCAGTGCCCTCATTTGTACATTAATAGACATAGTGAGACCTACTAGTTGAGTAATTAGGATTAAACTAGGTGACAAATAAAACCATGCATCATTACTAAAAATGAAACAAGACTTTATTGTTGATGATGATAATAGGAGCGATGAAAGTATGACAATGATGATATAGATGGTGGTGATGGTAATTCACTGCTTTACCACAGAGGCACACAACTACTGAACTTTCTTAAAGTGGACAGTATATATGGGTAAACTCAAAATAGGAGTATATTACTCATAGATTCTTGGACTAACACTTCTATTTCTGAAGAGTTTATAAAGGGGAAAAGCTACCATCTTGTTAGGGTAATGGTGAAAATTAGCAGATATTTATTGAAATTTTTGATGGCTCAGTGGGTATTTTGTCTCTGAATTTAGGAAAACAATAATTCAGCAGTTAAGATAACCTTTCTTCAAGAATGTTAATGTAGAATATTCTGTGTTCTTGGACTGGAAAAATCAACATAGTTAAAATGACCTTATTACCCAAAGCAATATACAGATTTAATGCAATCTCCATCAAAATCCTAATGGCATTTTTTAAAGAAATAGAAGAAAAAATTATCAGATTTGCATGGAAGCACAAAAGACCACGAAAAACCAAAACAATCCTGACAAAAAAGAACAAGGCTGGAGGTATCACTCTGCCTGACTTCAAATTATATTACAAAGCAACAATAATCAAAATGCCATGGTATTTGTAATAAAACAGACACATAGACGAATGGAACAGAATTGAGAGTCTAGAAATAAACCTCCGTATATGTGTGCAAATAATTTTCAACAAAAGAGCCAAAAACAGACAATGGAGAAAACTTCTACAATAAATGGTTCTGAGAGAATTGGAAAGCCACATGCAAAAGAATGAAACGAGACTGCTATCTGTCACCATACACCAAAATTAACTAAAAATGTATCAAAACCTAATTATAAGACCTGAAACAATTAATTATATAGGAGAAAACACATGTACCAAACTCACAGACCTTGAATTTAGAGAGAATTTTATAAACTTGACCTCAAAGGCAAGAAAAGTAAAAGAAAAAATAAATGAATGGAACTATAAACAAAAAAGCTTCTGCACAGCAAGAGAAACCATCAACAAGACAAAAAAGGCAACCAACTGAATAGAAGATATTTGCATACAATGCCTCCAATCAGGAGCTAATATCAAACATATACAAAGAACTCATTCAACTCAACAACAACAACAACAACAACAACAACAAAAACAATCCAGTTAAAAAAAAGGGCAGAGGACATGAACAGACACTTCTTCCAAGGACACATATAAATGGCCAATAGACATATAAAACGATGCTCAACTTCACTAGATATAAGGAAAATGCAAATGAAAACCACAATGAGATACTACCTCACACTGGAAGAATGACTGTTACCAACAAAACAAGTAATAACAAGTGTTGAAGAGATTATGGGGACAAAGAAAGCCTCATACACTGCTGGTGGAAATGTAAATTGACATAGCCACTATGGAAAACAATTTGGAGTTTCCTCAAAAAATTAAGAATAGAATTATCATATGACCCAGCAATTCCTCTTCTGAGTATCCACCCAAGAATTTTAAAAACATTTATCCATAAAGATATCTGCATCCTGATGTTCATTGAAGCATTACTCATAGTGGCCAAAACATGGAAACAACTGAAGTGCCCTTCAATAGATTTTTGGATAAAGATGTGGTACATATATGCAATAGAAAATAGATCCATGGACACTAACAATATAGTATATTGGTTACCAGAGGGCACGAGGAGTGTGGGGAGGTAGAAAAGGGTAAAGGAGGTCAAATATATGGTGACAGAAGGAGTTTAACTTGGATGATGAACACAATGAAATATACAGATGCTGTATTGTAGAACTGTACACTTGAAACAGACAATTTTATTAACCAATATTATCCTAATAAATTTAAAAATAATAATAAATAAATAATCAATTGATTCAACAATGAAAAAGAGTGTTTATGCACATAATCCCCACAGTTTACATTTCAGCCAAGTTCTCACACTGGCATATGGGACTGGCCAAAGAGCCTTCAACAAAGTCTAGGGAGATTTACTGAAGGCAAAAAGGGATCTGTTCAAAGAATTCTCCAAAAGCCAGATATCTACCTGTATTAAATAAGAGAGTTAAAAAATAAATCTGTTGATGGGATGGAGTAGAGGGCAGGGAGATATCTCATAATAATGGTGATAGAAGACACTTTCTTCTTTTATCCTGTCCAGATTTTGTCTAAAAAAAGTATAGAATTATAATGTTGATTTATGTGCCCCCTTTCTTCCTCTCTCTTACTTTTTGGAATTCTTTGATCTTATAGACAAAAATCTCCAGGATAAAAATCTAAATCTCGATGTGCATATAATCACTCTGTTTTGGTTTTGGTTTTGGTTTTTTTTTTTTTTTGGCAAAAATAATGTGGAAACAGCCTAGTTACACAGTGACTTGCATACAATATGTGGTTAATAGATGCTTCTTTATTATTATATTTTTATAACCCACCAATAACATTGATATGATGTTTAAATAAAGGAATCTTTTAAAAAGTATTTAGCAATTCTAGTCACAATGAACACAAAATTACTTACCTCTTTGCTAATTTAGGAAAGTTTGAAGAAAATATCTCTTGGATCACTGTCATCACAATTTAGCTGACTATAATCTTTAAGGACTCTCTCCAAGAAAAAATGAAAATCAAGTATGTGGTACTTGAGTGAGGTCTTATAAACTGATTTTCATTTGACCAGCTTGCTTTGGAGTTTGTGTGGAACAACTTGATGTAAATAATTTTCATATAAACAGACACAAAGCTCTTTGTGAAAACTGGGATTCATAAATATGAATTTTATTGCAGTTGAAAGCAAGTGTTTTCTTTTCACTCTACCAGGCATAGAATTTCATAAACTATGATTTTATCATTCTAGTCAATGGAGAAATAATTCAATACTTCAAAATTTTAATAAAGATATCTGATTTAGAATAAATTTTCCTTTTAAAATCACTACAAAATAAAGGTTTTTAATATATAAGAGGATCTTTATTATAATTTTTTTATTTCTTTCTGAAAAGAAACAAAAACCAATGGACTATTTACAGAAAGTAAATGAATTATTTATTTGGGGGTTCTTCTGTTTTCTTAAACTGTATTTTGTGGGATTGTACCTAGTTTGAGGAAAGAGCAAAATGCAGGATGACACTATGGAAGAAAAGAATTGTATTATTTTGATCACAATGGTCACTCTGGTAGCAGAATCTTCTGTTACATTGTCAGGTAGTTTCTTTAACACCCCTGCAAGCCATCTGTGATTACTCCAGGAATGAGGATGCCTATCTTCCTTTGTTTCATTTGTAAACTAAACAGATACTTTTCTGTTGTTGAATAGGCTGTGATAAGTCTATAGAAAAGTGCTTAGAGCATTTCACAGCAGTGAAGAGTAGTAATTGCTACAGGTGGTTTTGCCCACTTCATTTCACACTGTGAGAAACTGAGGTGACTCCCCTGTTTCAGCCCTCTGCTGAGGACATAAAACAGAGACAGCAACACTCCAGTGACTCCATTTCAACAGAAGCATTCTCAGTTATGATCCTTACAGCTGGCTAAATCACCGATCAGATCAATAGTCCCCAAATGACAGTCACTTGCAAATATTCTACTTGGAGAACTAGGATGGGGTACAAGGCCATCAAGAACTGAACTTGAGGGTCTAGTTCCCTTTTCAGCTCTCATGCAAGACTGCTGGGATCTTAAATAAGACAGTTACCCTCTGTGTCTCTGTGTTCACAGATTACTATGTTTTTGATATTGCTTCTAGTCAAACTTGGGATATGAAGAGAAATAGTGAGATCTTGTCAGTAATGCATGTGATTTTCTTTAATTCACACATTTAAATTGAAATAAATTATGGTATACTTATAAAATAGAATATGTAATATATTTTAACCCTAAAAATAATGTTTGCAAAGGATTTTTAATGAACAAATTAATGCTCATCTCTTGGATCAGTGTCATCACAAATTAAGCAATAAGAACCCACGAATAGCACCATTGTTGTTGTTTTTTTTTACTTTATCCATTACAAATTTAGACAATAATACATGAAATGATAATAGTATTTACATGTGGTTATTTTATTTTATTTTTGCACTTCTTTGAATTTTTCAAATTTTCACAATGAATACATTATTAGTATGAAAAATGGCTAGAGAAAAATCTAGGCATTTCTACATGTACAGGTCTTCAGATTTATACCTCTCTTATAATTCTCTAGTGTATCCTTTATATCTTTATCCTATATTTTTATGTAAATTGTTATATTAGAAATATTTGTCCTCCATAAAGCAATTTTCTTGAGTATTTGCCATATGGAAGACCTGAACTTGATCATTTCTAAAACTACTAAAGATAGAAAAAATTCTTTCTGTTTCAAAGACACAGAGAAAAGCCTTTGCCCACCAAAATGCCTTTGCCCAGCCAGAGATTAAAGTTCCTTTAATCTCTACATTCAACCCAGGCAAGGGCGCCTTGTTGAGAAGACCTCATCATTTAAAATGTTACTTCAAGAAAGATTTATTTCTCTCTATTAATTCATAATTTTGAAACCTTTATAAGCTGAGGTGAATCTGTTCCATTTAAATCTCCCACTCCAGTCAAGATACCCCACTATTTATTCTGGATATCAGTTGACAACAAAAATAAAAGATAATTTGTATCTCAACAATATGCTGAGACAAGATTTCAAATATATGATTCTTCAAATGTTTCAGTAGAAAAAGTGACCCAAGTGTCAAGAATCAAAATTCCAGAAGTAAAGTTCCCATATCCAATTAGCTGTGGAAACAAGAAAAATAAATAAACTATTTTATTGACAGTTTTTCCAAGGTTATTAATATGCTAATGTGTATTATGAATCTGAAAACCAGAGTAAATATATAATATTTCTCAATATTATTTAATGAAACTTTTTACATAAGAAACTATTTTTTTAAATCCTACTTAATGGTCTTTACTAGTATTAATTAGTATTGTGAGGAACACAGCTTGTAAAATCTTGTTCTCAGAAACAGATTTGTGAGGTTTGAGAGTCGTGGGTTATTTACTTCTATTTATTTCAGTATGCCGTGTGTTTCTGGAATCAAGGAGCTTAGGCAGCAGAAAGTCATCAGAGGTAAAATGATAGGCAACAAATCAAGGTCAAATAAAAGACCTCTGCCTTTCTGTTTTGTACTGGTTTCAGCCGATCCCTAACGAATGTTGTGTGGTTGGACCAGCACTTTGTGGTAGTTACTGTGGTTGCAAAGCTCCCTGAGCAATCACCATCAGGAAACATTGAAAGAGATAAGGTTTATTACGTACAAGACCTGGAAATTACATTCCTCATCTAGGGTTATGCCCTTGGTGTGGCCACCTAGGGTTTCCAGGGTTTACTCTTTATTGGTGAATTTAAAACATAAGAGCAGGAATTTAAAGCAGAGAAGAGAAAACAACAAGAACAATAAAAACAAGTGACCCAGATGGTCAGTTATTAAAATCAACCCAAGGTCTCTAAAACAAAAGAGCAAAAGGAGGGGTGAGGAGGCCCCACAGCCTGTCTCTTTATCTAGTCATTTGGCCTGGGCAATATGTTTTCTTGGGATAGCCATCTTTGAAGTGACTGCCTCAGCAATCAAAGCTTAAGTCAGGCATTACAAAAAGAGAAAAAACAAACTCTCGG
>PVKZ01004897.1:56162-66784 GCA_004027375.1 Macroglossus sobrinus
CTTGACCACAAGGTCTTCCAGCTCAGCCCTGTCTGGGTCTCAGAAGAGGCCAAACCACAGAATGTTCTATCGCCATTGTTTAGCTTTGTAGCTCATCCCTATTGCATACTTCTCCTGACCTTTATCATTCTTCACCCCCACCTGCTAAGAGCCAATAAGATCGTGCCAAACACCCATCCACCTAGGAGACCTGCCCCCCTTTGTCTCCACTGTATAAATTCATTTGTTTGAAAAATAAACTTAGAGGCTTGATCAGAACTTTGTCTTGCCTCCGCTCCTTTTTCTCGCCCATTTTCTTTCAGGTTTGATCCTCCTCGCCGCCCCCACGAATAACTAGGTCCCGCGGGTCGGGGCATCGGGGTTTACACTACAGTTTCTTCACTGTTTCGTGTATTCACAACAACTGGTGTTAGTGATGAAATATAATGGCCCTGGTCTTGTCTGGAAGGCCCTTAAAGAACCTCCCTTAAACTACACAATCAGCTTCTTCATTCTAATATGCTTTCATACTCTGCCTGGGTTCTCTAGCAATATGAGCCTAAGATTTAGTTATGGAAACATCCAGCAATCATACAGATCTGGATTTAAATTCTGGTCCTTTACAGTGGAAAACAGAATAATGGTTCCTTAAAATGTTTGTGTCCTAATTCCCAGAACCTATGAAATATACTGGTATGTGCTAAGAAGTTGCAGGTAGAGTTAATATTGCTAATCAGCTGGCCATATAACAAATAGGTTATCCTGGATTATTGAAGTGGGTCAGAATAATCACAATGGTCCATAAAAATGGAAGAATGAATGAATCAGAAGAGAGAATCAGAGAGAGAGCATCATGAGAAAGAAATGACCATTTTTGCTGGCTTCAGAGATGGAAGAAGAGAGGCATGAACCAAGGAATATTAGGTGGCTCTAAAGGCTGGAAAAGGCAAGGGAATGGATTAACTTTTAGAGCCTCCACAAGGAATACAGCACTGCTAACACTTTGATTTTTACCTCATGAGATATTGTGGGGACTAAAATGAAATCATGCATACAAAATGGTTAACATAGTTTCTGTGACATCATAAAAAATTTGCTATAATTAATTGAAAATTTTTGACATATTATCTTGCTAAATCTCAAATTTAATGTGGTTAAATGATAATAGGCTTTTAACAAATGTTAGTAGAAGAGGTAAATGACAAAAATTAAATGCAAACCACACCTAGAGCCAATGAAGATGTGGAGTTATAGAGACTGTTGTAAACTGTTGGTCAGAATGTAAATCAGTACAACTGCTGTGAGAAACAATTTATCTTAAAAAGCCAAAGTCATGCAATCTTATACACTCAGTAATTCAACTTCTAAGTATATACCCTAGAGAAACACTTCTGTATGTGTTCTAGGAGGTGTTTATAAAAATGTTTACTGTTGAAAATTTTGTATTAGGAAGAAAGTGGAAAAAGTGTTCACTGATAAGAAAATTGATAGAGTGGTATAGTCATAAAGCTAATACTATATCCTCAGAAAAAGTTATAAACTAATGCTTCATTCATGAACATAAATGAAACTTAAAAATATAATGTTGAGAGTAAAAAGTGTCATAAAATTTTACACATAGTAAGATATAATTAACTTAAGTCCCCAAATATTCAGTTCAACAAAATTTTATTTAGGGATATATACATATGTCATATAATATTAAGAAAATCAAGAGAATTATTAAGATAAATTTTGAAATAGTCTTTTAATCTTGAGTAGAAGAAAAATGAAGGTATTGGGTATTTAGGGACAATACAGAGTTCATCAAAACATTGATTATTTCTGATTCCCACTAATTGGTAGGCAAAATTACAACACAGAGAAAGCACAAACTAAAACATAAAAGAAGTGAGAAAATGAACTTTATTGAAATTAAAAATTTCTGCTCATCAAAAGACGCTATTAAAATGAATAGGCAACTCACAGGATAGGAAAATATATTTTATATAATTATATGTATTTCTATCATTATTGTCATTCATATATATATGACATATATGACAAATGTGACAAATACATATGAAAAATATGACAACAAATATATATGACAAATGGTTTGTATCCAGAATACATAAAGAGATCTTAAACATTAATAACAAAAATACAAACAACCAAATTTAAAAAATGGGTAAAAGTATTCAATAGACAGCCTAACAGAAAAAGAAACAAAAGACCATTACATATATTAAAAGATATCATATATCATTAATCAATAAAAAATTAAAATCATAACTAACATTAAAACATACCCCTTAGATTGCCTAATATTTAAACATCTATCACCAAATGTTGATTACAAAGTTTAGTAATTGGAACTGTCATATATTGTTGGTGGGATGTAAAATGGTATGACTAATTGGAAAGGCAGCTTGGTCTTTTATTAACATATTAAATATGCATCTCTTCTAATACTGAAATGTTACTTCTGTGCATTATTCACAAAAAATGAAAACATATGTCCATAAAATGATTCGTACTAGGAGGTTAGTAACAATTTAATCCATAAAAGTCCCAAACTGAAGACAACTATAAGCAGTTTTTGATACAAATATGCAACGTTATTATGTATGTCAATAAAAAGGAGCTAAGGACTAATATACGTAATGAGATAAATAAATTTAAAAGTATAAAAATTTAATATTCTCAGACGATTAACTGTTCTGGCCAAAGGAAAGAAGACAGACACAAAGGACTGCCTTGTATACAAATCCATATATATGAAGTTTCTAGAAAAGACAAAACTAATCTATGGTAAAGGAAATAAGAAGTGTTTTTCTGTGGGGACTGAGAGAAATGGTTTCCCGACCCGCGAGACAGTCAATGGGGTCCCCAAGCACTGAAAGAGAAGGGGGACAAGAAACGCGAAGAATGGAGACAAGACAGGCTTTCTGATCAAGCCTCGTTTATTGTAGGTAGGGGTAGAGTATATAAGGGGGAGAATTTGCATAAGCACAGTTGCCTTGGATACCGAACCGCAGAACATTCCATTTCCTTATATGACCAAAAGATGCAGAAGGGTCCCGGGAGAGGAAGGGGCTGCAAGGTCAGATTAGTTTAAGCAAATGGCTCAAGGGGCCCAGGGCATGTCAGGGCATGTCAGGGCAACTGACTTTATGCTGTCTATTCTATCAAATAGCACAGGGCGAGGCAGACCCTGTCCCAAGGTGAAGTTGCCTAGATCTCAGGTATGAGAGCCTTGATAAAAATGGCTCCCCACAAAATGGTAGGTATGAAATAGCTGGGAAGGGCCACAGGAATCTTCCGTAGTGATAGAATGTTCTGCTTTTTTAATAGGGTTCAGTGTTACTTGAGTGTATGCATTTGTCAAAACTCATCAATGAAAATCTGAACATTTGTATATTAATAAATGGTACATCTAAAAGAAATTTTCACAAAGTAAAAACTTACATTTATGTACTTTTGCATCTGTCCACCATTATTTATTCTTTTGTGTTTCTCTTCTAAGTCTCATATGACTACACTGTATTTGAAAACTTAAAATGTATCCACAACCTAGTTGATAAAGAAGTCTGGAAAATGTGGTCATAGGCATCATAGCGAAAGTGAAGGATACCAAGTGCTAAGTGACATCTCACAGCAGTGCATCCATTCATCTCAATGGACTTGGCAGGTTCTCCAAATCAAAGGCCTTGCACAGCTGATGTATTATAAATAAGAGGTGGGGTGCATGAGCAAACACAGGCTACATCTAAATAAGGTAGCTACTCAGATCCAGTCAACTGCTGACACGTAGAAATTTGGGTCCAGGGTTGCCAGATTTCTACGTTTTTCAAGGGAAAAAAAACAGAAATCTGAAAAATTGTAAGTGAAATCTCCAAGTTTAAATGTGAGCCAAAATATTTTTAAATCTATTTGAAATCAAACCAAGTCCATCTATGACAACCTAGACATATGAAACATTGCTTTGTAAACAGGAAAATACATGATAGTCACCTAAATTTCCTGGGTTATATGTGAATGCTTATGTTCTTCTGAAGGAAATCAAGGAATATCCTGTTCAAGACACAAAATACTTGGATTCTTCTTCCTATCAACTCATCTTTTCTAAATTTAGAATTTTGGTAACAAGACACATTAATTTTAGGACTTGGATTTGCAAGTGTTGGGAACTGTATGATAATACATAAAGAGTAATAGTAAACTAAAAGTTTAAATTTGTTTTTCTACCCACTATATATCTACTCTTCTGAAACATTTTGCAGCGTTTGTGCTTGCTCTGACCATCTCAATTCGGCCTCTATAATTATCTTCTTTAACCATCACCACATCTGAAGCAAAAACCTAAGTACATGCACATTGCCCACTTCTTTGTTCCCTGAGGTTACCACTATAAAGCAGGAATGTAAAAAATATATGTCCAACAGCTCTATTCAGCTAATCTTCACCCCCAACATCTGCTAATTTTAGAGATTATGATTTGAGAAGAGTCAAAGATAAGCTATAATTCTCCCTTTCATTTGTCCATGTCATAGTAGTGGCGGGATTTGCTTCATGATATTGAATTGAAATATAAGATCTGTGAGGGTAGAGACTAAGCCTATTTTGTTCATTGCTATGTCCTCAGAACCTAGAACAGTGTCTGGCCCCTGGTAGACTCTCAAAACTATTTGTTAAATGTTTGAGCCAATGAGAGAATGCACAACTATATGAAAAATAGAACTTGGCAAATTCTCATTTAATTTGGTCTAAATAAGAAATAGCATTAAAAACTTAAGTATTCCTAGGAGAGTAAGGAGATGTTAACCTTTTATATTCTCATTTGTTGAGGTCTACTATCTGCCGGACTCTGTTAGTTTCTTTAGAATCATTAGCTCACAACAACATCATACAAAGTAGGTGCTTTTACCCTCATTGTGTAGATGAGAAATATAAGGTCCAGAAAGGTTACAAATCCAGCTCTATATCCCATAGTTCAGGGCAAGCCAGAATTTGAACCAAACTCTGCCCAGCTCCAAAGTATATGCTAAGCTTAATGCTATCTTTATGTTAAATTAAACCAATTTCCTTTATATAAAAATATCTTTTGGATGGAACACATGTTTTTCCTAGCCATATAATTTAGCTGTATTTTCTTGCCTAATATAATGTTTTAGTTCTCTTCTTTCACCAAGTTGTTCTTAATTCTGCCTTCCCTTCCTTGGATAACTGCCACCCCAGACCATCCACCCAGTTTATCACTCAAGCAATAAATGTAGGAGGCTTCATTAACTCATCTTTCTGACTTACACCTCATCGACTCCTATTGAATCTATCTCCCTAATGAATCTGAAAATTACTCCATCTCTATTGCAGTGTTGCTGATGTAGGTCTGGATTCTTCAAGATTTTTTTGTTACTTTTTATAAATCTGGTATCTTTTCCTGCAATTAATTCTCCACTCTGACACCAAGTAAATGTCCTAAAATGCAGATTATTTTAGGTGCTTTAAAACCTTTCATAGATCCCCATTTGCCAAAAAGATAATGCCAGAGTCCATAGAACAGAATAAAATGCCCTTCACAAATTATACCCTTCCCTTGTTCATAGTATCATTACAGCCACACACCCCCACAATCTGTTTTACACATCCTCTAATCTGGCAACCCTGAAATTCTTGATTAAATGAATATGCCAAACTTTTCTTTGCATTCATTCCTTCACTATTATTTTTTTTATCTATAATATTTCTCTTTCTTACTATCACTTCTCTCTCTTGCCCTGTTGGTTAAATTCTTCTAAACTTTCAAATCTTAGATCAAAATCTGCTTCTTTTCTGTAGCTTTCTATGATTTCAATACTTTAATCAAAATCATGTGCTCTCAACTGGTTTTCCCTCGACATTTGAGTAATTTCATTAGAGATCCTGCCACATAGCATTATAAACTTTCCAACTATACTGTGAAATTCTTGAGGAGAGAACCAGTACCTGGAACAGTGTCTGGCGCAGAGGAGAAATTAATCGATGTTAATGTAATGAACTGAAGAGTCTCTGAAGTTTGAAATAACATGAAAGGTGATAGGACATGCAATTTTCAAGAAGATTTTAAAAAGTTCTCATACAAGTCTAAACTAAACACATAAAATATTTTACTTAATAATGAAGAAAACTGTAAGCTGTCAAAATTGGTTAAAGAGCATTTGCAGTGCTAGGTATTATAGGCAACTTAATTAAAGAATGTCAAGATTACTGGATTACATTAAAAAATGGAGTGATCTTCCAGCCAAGGCCTGACCCTGCCATATGATTTCATTTATATGCGGTATCTAAGGAACAAAAAGAAAAAACTAATTAAAAAGAGACTCACAAATATAGTAGACAATTTGGTGACAGACAGAGGGGAGGAGGTTTGGGAGGCTGGGAGAATGGGGTGAAGGATTAAAGAAGTACAAATTAGCAGTTGATGATTGGGCACAGGGAGCATGGCAGAAGGAATGCAGTTAGCATTAATATGATGGCTAAGTAGAAGGCTAGAGGAGGGAGGGAGCAATTGGGGAGATCCATTTATGAACATTATAGATATCTAACCAATGTATTGTATACTTGAAGCTAATTTAAATAAGTTTATTTTTTTAAATGAAGTGTTTCACTGTATATGATTTGCAT
Organism: Macroglossus sobrinus; assembly: GCA_004027375.1. Classification (NCBI taxonomy): domain Eukaryota; kingdom Metazoa; phylum Chordata; class Mammalia; order Chiroptera; family Pteropodidae; genus Macroglossus; species Macroglossus sobrinus. The sequence continues at coordinate 62,787 of PVKZ01004897.1, forward strand.
TCTACTGAATGAAATTCTACAAATTAACATGTAACTTATACTAATAATGTAATATAATATAATGTAATATAATGTAATGTAATATAATATAATATAATTAATATAATATATTATAATATAAAGTATAATATCTGGAAATTTCAACCAACAGAATTAACAGTGGGCTGGTTTTTATTTTCACCAGATTGCTTGTTATAGAGATTTTTGAAAGTAAATGAGAAGTTATACCAAAAAGTTAGAGTTCCTGACTCTAATTTCCTACAAAATCTTAAAAAATTGTACATTGCACATTTTTAGGCTAGTCTCAAAAATATAGAAAAACTCCTCACTTTTAGCTATTTTCTTTCAACTTTAACTTAAATGCCTTTAAAACTTCTGATTAACAACTTTTAGGACGAATCTATAGAATGCAGAATAGCATATGAATGCTTCAAAAAACTCTGCTTGTGTTCTTCTTGTCTATGCTGTGGCCTGGAAATTAAGGCCCTCAGGCCTTAAGCTGAAACAAGCATAAACCTCATCTAGTTCTGTTCTACTTCCCTCAAGGATCACAGTCCTTATTCAATATCTGACAACCAGTATTTTATATATTTTTTCCAGTTTTCTATTTGTATAATATGGGACTGTAAATCTGGTCCCAGTGTTCCAATATGGCCCCAAACATTTGAAAATAAAGTTTTATAGACAAATTTGAATAATTTGCAAGCCCTCAACTTTTTTCCAGCTGTTTCTTCCTTTAAACACCATTACTAAGGTCAATTTAAATTAAAGAGATTAAGTGGCCAGGGCGTGGGGTGGGTGGGGGAGGCGGGGTGGAGGGGGAGGGAATGGAAGCAGGGACTCATTAATCAATGAGTCTAAAGTTTCAGTTAGGCAAGAAGAATAAGCTTCAGAGGTCTGTTGAACAGCATTATCAATACTGTACTGTGCACTTAAAAACTTGTTCAGAGGGTAGATCTCATGTTAAATATTCTTAAGAAAACACCATGATTTAAGAAAAGAGTAAAGAGAACAAGGCATCTCCTCTTCTTCTGAATCTTCTACACACCATTCCTTTTGGTACTTGCTCCAACTGATTTCCCTCCTAATAGAGTATCAGGCTCCTAACCTAGCATCTGATGTGATCATTTCTTCTGTCCTATCTGGTATTTTGTAAGGAGTATCACTCTCTCTGTACATTGCCACTTTCCTTTTTATGGTCATAAATCACAATTATCCCCCTGATACCTTATGAGACAGTTACTAGAAGTTTAATTTCAACTTACCTCCTATGTCCTTTTCTTTTCCATTACTCTTACGCTGACAGTTTCACTAAAATAGTTTGTGTGAAAAGCTATTTCAATTAGAACAAAGAATATTCCTAAATCTTAACTAAAATCGTATTACATTTTCAGGTAATAAAAATTCTCCGCCACTGGTAGTTTTGCAATCCTTCATCATCCAACTCTCTCTCTCTCTCTCTCTCTCTCTACACACACACACACACACACACACACACACATGTATGTATGTATATGTATGTATGTATATATGTATATATGTATGTATATATATGTATGTATGTATATGTATGTATATGTATGTGTGTGTGTATATATATATGCTGACATTCACCTTTTAGATCTTAACTCTTCTATTTGAAAGAAAATAAATAAATCATGCTCTAGTATCTGCCCAATGAATTTTCTAGATCTCTGATTTTATTCCTTAAATGGTCATTCTCAAGTAGATTTACAAAGATGACATTATTTTATGAATTTATGTTATAAATAGGTATTATATTTTTTACATGTTAATTTATTTTTTTATTTTCTTCTAAACGATTTGGACTGGTATTACAAATAGTTTAACTTATGGTCTTATATTCTATTAATTTCAGGATGCTCTAATGTATAGTTTTCAATATTTAAAGTCAGTAAGGCATATGCAAGTTGATTTTGCAATCAATATGAAGGCTTTTATTTTTAGAATGATAGAGTTTACCTATAAAAAGAAAAAAGAGCATTCCAGGGAAAGAAAGAGATTGAGAGATTCTTTAGCCTTTCTCTCTATAACATAGGCAAAAATAAAACAATGCAAGAAAAAATAAAACAGGAATACAGAAAAACAAAATAAAATAATTCGGGAAAGAAACAAAATAAAGAAACAAAAGTGTACCTTCTGTTCAAAGAACGTAAGTGGTTAGCTAACAGCTACTCAGTTTTTCAGTCATAGTAAAAGGTTTGGAATCCAGACTTGCTGACTTGCAGTCTGGTGCTGCTCCTATCACTGCATTGCTTTACACAATCTCTGTCATTATAAGTTGTAACAATAATAACAGCAATAAGGGCTAATGTTTACCAAGCTCTTACAATCCTCCAGGCAATCTTACATAAATTGCACATATTTTCTCATTTAATCTCCACCATAACTGTAGGAGATAGCTGAAATTAACATCTTCATTTTATAAATTAAGAGATTAAATAAATGGTGAGTCCGGCATTACCAATCTAGTAAATGTTAGTTAATTTACATTTAAAGGTCTTCAGAGGTACTTCCTCCACCTATGAATATTGTGTAATTCTTGCTATTATTTCCCCAATACATGTATTTATATCCTAATCAATTTTAATCTGGAATACAAAACATGCCTATTATCAGAGCATAGCCTTCTTTCTTTTCAGAAGAGTTCTGCTTCCACCAGTAAGTAACACAGTGCAGTGCATTTTGATTCCTTTAAGGTCTTCTCTAATGTAAATAACAGATAATTAAAGTTAATTGAAACTATCTCTGTTAAGTGATTTTTAATGAACCCAGCGATCCACATTCCCAGGCACAGATTCACTGCAGTGTCACACAGGCGTTGGTGATTCTCAGACAGCCAAAGAGCAGTGTTTGACATTTTATTTTATTTGACTCTAAAACACAAATAAGTCCTACAAAAGTCATAATAATGAATACAGCCAACATCCAGTAATGCTGGATTCTTTTTCTTGGGAATGTCATTTCACATTTATTTAAAACTCAAACAAAATAAGCCAGAGAAAAAAATCAGATTAGGGAGGATGCAATATCTCTTCCGTGTTAGTGGGGAACATGATGCTGAATCATAGCTGTGATGCTGGAGGCGATTCGCAAGGAATATCCTCTGAATGCTAAAAACATGGTCTGGTGGCCTAGACATAAAAATTAGAAAAAGATGATATTCTGAGCCTTGGTGTTAGTACTGACTCCTTTGCCTTAATAAAAGCTGTTTATTATGTTCTACCTGGTAATCTCATGAATAATTCAATTACACGCCACCTTTTCATATATTAAGTCACAGGTACATTCCTTGCCTTCGTAATTTGTATTTTCACAGATGCCAAAGGATGAGCTGAAAGTTTTGTCATTGCAATGTTTTAGAATTTCACATAAAATTTAATTTACACAAATTACATTAAAAATGCTATTCTTACATTGGTAATTGCCCATAATGTAACTATGAAAGGACCTGGTGAAATTTAGACAGAGGCCACCATAGATGCATGGCAAATGCATGGACCCTCGAAGCCAGCCTCCTCAGTGCCAGAGTCTCCTACATAATCCTTGTCTTAATATTTCTAGGCACCTGAAGGTTTACAGCTCATTTAGTTGTTGAAAGACTAACTGTTAGAGAAATCTTCCTTTAACAGCTTTTAATCTTAAACAGGACTAACAAAATTCCATGTGCGTATTTCCAGAGAATAAATTGCACATGTGGCACTGGGAAGAGGAATAGGAGCATCTGAAAATTTCTGGCTTAATTCTTTCTTGCTTAGAAATCATATGTGCTCTATTTTTATATTTCTGTGAAAGTATATGAAAAAATTTATATTTCAATGACCCAAACAGAGTAGATCTTGGAGCCCCTCGAAACTCTCAGATTGTATGAATCTCTGAATTTTGCCATCAAATTATTATAGACAGCAATCATGAAGTTAAGAAGATAACTCAAAGTGAGGCAAAAAAAAAAAAGAAGGAAGGAAGGGAGGGAGGGA
>PVKZ01004898.1:0-66583 GCA_004027375.1 Macroglossus sobrinus
GTGTGTGTGTGTGTGTGTGTGTGTGTGTGTGTGTGTGTGTGTGTGTGTGTGTAGCAGGGTGAGCAGAGGAGTGAAGGGGAGAGGGCAGAGCTCAGTTGAACTATGTATGTGCTGTCTTGTTGGAGGTTATAGATTCTGCTCTCTCTTCTGAGATTTTCACCTATCAATAGTTGAGAACATGGGAAGAATGAGAGCAATAATCTAGGACTTTGAATCAATCCTCTTTCTCTCACTCTCTCTCACTCTCACCTAAAACCTGTGCTTCTACCATGAAGCTATGCTCACTTGTTAATTTCTTCTACTTCCTTGCTACTTGAAGTATTTGTGGACCAGCAGCACAAGCATCAAATAAGAGCTTGTTAGAAAGGCAGAATCTTGGGGCTCATCCTAGATTTTCACAATCAGAATCTGAATTAACATAGGGAACATATTAGGGTGCTGTTGGGCCCACCATTGATAGCTGGGGGCAGGGAGGTCATATATCATCTGGGGCTTTTTATGTGTCTTCCCACTTTTTATACTTTAAAGATATTTATTTTCTCTTTAGTAACTTTTATTGTATTACATGAAATATTTACCTTCATTTGAGTTTGTTTATCAGCCCCTACCATTCTGGTTTCACTCTGCCCTAAAGTAAGAGTCTATATAATGGGTGAGGGAGTTGGAACACAGATGGTTATTTCTACCTTGTCTCCTGAGATCCTGCCACTGTAAGTAAGAACTTCTCCCTGTACATTTCTGTGATTTCCCCCAGCTTCATTTAGCAAATTTGATTCTCTCTAAGTTGGGTAATATTGTTTAAAATTCTGCTCATTCACTTTGTCTCTCCAGCACTATATTTAGGTAATGAGAGAAGGCATAACAGCCAAGCAAAAAAAAATATATGCCACACCAGAATCTTCCATTTTGTATTCTTGGCTGCCATATTGCATTTACCTTTTTTATATTACTGTTGAGACAGTTATAGTAGTATCTCCCCCACCCCACCCCCCTGGCCCTTTTTCCTAGAGCAGAGAGGAGATATTGTAGGAAAGAGATAGTTTTACGCCATTATCTTTATTTACCCTTAGGTCTCACCTAAACTTATTTTAGAATTAATGAGGTTTTTATGGAAGCACAATCTTATTAAGACAAATGAATGTTTGTAAATTTTGTCTTCTTCCTGAGGAAAACTGAAATAAAAGCACCGAAAGACACATTCTGAATTTTAAATCTTAGTGTTTTATCATACAAAGCTTTATATACAGTGCTTTAGCAATTGGATAAATGCTGAAATTTTAAGGCTTGTGCATTGCTGGCACTTCATCACTATGGGTTTTACCGGCAGGTACTTTTTACTTATAGTTTCTCACTACACTCCTCTCAGCCTACTGAAAAATGCCAATAGAGCTGCCTTACTAAAGTTGTGTTGGATTCACAGCCTGGTAAGCTGTGAGCAGTATTAGTGTGAACTTCTATACATTTCTTTCAACCTTTACCAGGAAGGGCAAAACTCCCAGGGTGAGAAATAATTTCATTTTTATGATCACTCCTGCTGAATTGTGCTGTATTATGTGTGATCTGACTATAATGGTGCAAGTCAGTAATGTGCCACTATATCTCTAATGCAAAGTTACAGAACATGAAAGGACAAACAAGAAATTATTGTCATTTATAGGAAAGAAAAAGAACCACGTGCTGTACATTGTAGACCTAGCATATACATAGAATTGTAACAATTTATGATAACATCAAGTAGCTAGTGGATTCATGTTCTGGTTAGAGAGACAATATAGTCTAAAATGTAAAACAACTGATAACACAAAAACAAGACAAACATGAAAGGTTAAGGGGGAAAGAGGAGGAGAGAGAAAGAGATGAGGAAAATTGTTATTTCCAAAACTTATTTGAATAATCATCATCTGTTTAAGTACAAGTAATTTTATGCAAAATTCACATTCTGAAATCATCAATTGTTCTTACATAGTCACTTCTCTGAATTAAGCTAAATTTATCAAACATTGAATTTTTAATTTTATAATTAGTGGGGACATTTTGGTACCATTGTTTCCTCAAATTAAAGGTATTTCTCCATTTTGTAAGACTATATCTTTAGACATTTAACAGTTTGGATCTTTTTTCATGTGGTAAACTTCATGATAAAATTGTATGTTTAAAGTAGAAGATTCATAAATCTCCCTATCTATATAATAAAGCAAGCAAAGTGTAGAAGTAAACAGAAGGGGATTTGAGTAGATTTATGTAAAGTCAGAAAGTATGTTTAGAATTAACCTTGATTGTTCCTCAGTGCACAACTACCAAATTCAGTTCTTCCCTAACAGAAAAGGTAGCTATCTAGTTACAGATGATCTACACAATATAGCCAAGCTACTGTTTTCAAGTAGGTAGGTTGTTCAAGCAATTATTTCATGAAAGTAGCCACTGATTTCACTGACCAATTTGCCCCAATTACAAATACTTCAGAGCTGAGATTATAGACAAGTAATTCTACTTATTGAGGAATACATTCAGAATGAAGGAAGGAAACTTTCTCCACCTCCCAGTAAAAATGCACTTATATCATCTTGAAAGAATCACAGAAGGTGATTCCTCAGTAACAATGGGGAATATTTTTTCTTTCATGTTACAGCTAAACACCTTTTAGTTTTTAAGTACCATATCAGGAACCAGTAAGCTCACCCCTGTATTAGCTCAGAATATTAGAATAAAAGGCAGAACCCATCATAACTTTCATTCAATTAAATCAACCTATTTGGAAAACCTACTGGGGTCAACAATCCCATACCAGTCGTTTTATGTATCATTCAAACTATTCATATATATTATTTATCTTTATTTTCTAGTTGTCTTTCATTATTTCTTCCCCATCCTTTCACCCTGGTGGATTTCTGTGGGGGGAAAAAGGAAAACATATGAATCTTGCAATGTCAGCACATGATCATCTGACCTAGTCTGTTTATTTTACAAATTGGTTAGGAGATGATACTAATTCAGGGCACAAGAGTAGAAGTTGCATTGAACCCTGAGGAACTCTAAGAGTAGATCAGAGAAGGAAGTGGTAGAAGATAGAACTGATAGGAAGTAGCTAGTGGGAATGTGGGATAACAGTTTATAAACTATCCAGATTTCATTTGTTAAATCTGTAAGCTATCTTTTAGCAGCCTTACTGGCTAACTTACAATACTTATCTAATTATGCCTGTAAGTCAAGTCTTCTCAGTGATGAACCTATTGACATTTTGGGCCACATGATTCTTTGTTGTGGGGGCTGTCCTGTGCCTTGTAAGCTGTTTAACAGAATCCCCTCTACCCACTAGATGACAGCAGGAACTCCCAGTTGTGACAACTGCCAGAGCCAGCCGGCTAAGATCAAACAGTTCCCGAGAGGGGGAGTGAGGATTGAGAAAAGAGAGAGAGAGAGAGAGAGAGAGAGAGAGAGAGAGAGAGAGAGAGAGAGAGAGAGAGAGAGAGAGAGAGAATATATAGAGAGAGACCGAGAAATAGAGTCGGGAGGGCTAACAGTGAATACTGCGCCCCGAGTTTATTTAGCACAGCATATATATACCCTTGGAGAAGCAACCTGTTCCTGTTTTTGTCTCTTATTCCCTGGGGCAAAAAATGTCTCTTATTCCCTGGGGCAAGAAACAGTCAACATTAAGCCAAACTTCCTCCTTCACTAAGGAGCTATCCATTAAGCCAAACTTCCTCCTTCAGTAAACAAGCCCACCTGCCTGCAAACTTCTAGCTTGCAGGCAACTCCAACCCTGTCTTCAGGGCATTCATCAAGAATGGCTTCCAACATACAACTAAAAATGACTCCAGACATTGCTAAGTATTCCCTGAGGACAAAATTGCATTGATTGAGAATCACTGCTCTAACCAAATTTAAATCTGTAGACAAATCACTTCCTACAGGCTAAAGGGATAGAAGAACCTTAAAATAGGTGTTTCATAGCAAGATTTACTGAATTATTTTGGAAAATTTGTATGACTTATTTTCATATTTTCTGATAATCCTAATTTATCCTAACTCCATCTGGCACTAAGTCTCCTCATCTCCTTTCAGACTATGGCCTACTTGGGGCAGTAAGAAAAGGCTCCTGTTTCCCTTGTCATCTATTTCTCATTCTCTTTCAGTATTCAATGACTTCTCACCCCTTACAAGCCAGGCTCAGAGATGAAAGAGATTGTGTGGGAAGAGTATAGCTCCATGTGATAGCTGTTATTGTCTACAGTCATTGACACCCTGCGGTGGGCAGCTATTTTATGAAAGTTGACTTTCATTTCTTGCCTGCAGAGTCCCTATGCTAAAATTATGTGGCATGGATGTTGCCGAACTTTTTGTTGGAGTCCATTGCCCTGCTAGGTATTCTTTTGCAGGAATCCAAAGGGCGGTGGTGTTCTCTAGTGATATTCTGGTCCTGGAGATATTCACATCTTCTGCCTCATGGCACTTTGGGAATGTAGGTCCAACCCCTACCCAGTCACCACGCTACTGCTGGCGGTGACTGCAGTTATGAAACAAACATAGACACCATTGTTCTGGGTCTTCCAAAGAAAATTCCCCATTTGAATAAGCTTACTAGGCTTGAGGTACTCTACCTCACCTAGCTCCCTGGAGAGGTAAACTAGCTGTTTAGTAGCTTTTTCTAAAGTGATACTTCATATTGGTAAATCTAGATGCCTATATCAAACTCTCATTTTGACCTTCTGATCTGGACATATAAGTTTTTTATCCTAATTATTAAGCTAAAATATAGACCTTTAGCTGCTTAAGAAAAATGTGCTAATTAATATACTTCTCCACTGTGATTTTCAAAAATCTACTAAATCTGTCTGGACCTCTATGTAACCATCTACAAAATAATTGAGTTGAACCAGATGCTATTTAGGTTCATATAAGATTTAAAATTCTGAGAATCTATGTACTACTATTCCCAGAGCAAGCCTATATAAAAATAATTTTACATTATTTTTTTGTTTCCATTAATTTAATTTTTTTATTAATTAGGAAAATAATTACACACACACACATATTTAATATTAGGCCCATTTAAGAATTTTAAAGCATAGGTAGTAGGTTAATCAATAAATAAATATTTACTGAGTGCCATGGACACAAAACTCCGCCTTTGGAACATGTGAATCACAGTGTACAGTTGAATTTACCTCTTTCAAGATTTCTATGTTTTAAAAACCCTATCAATTTCTACAGCATTCTTCATATATATTAGAATAAATTAACCACCCTTAAAGTGCCTTGCAGTGGTAGGAGACATCTCACATGAAAGTGCAATGATCGTGTTGCCAAAAGACTCCATAAATTCTTAGGATATACACAGGATTATGTTCTTTATTAACTAGAGCTGTCACTGAAAGTTGCTATTTTTTTTTAGCTGATTCTTAGATTTATAACACTTTTCTATGAACTTACAACAGTCATTCCCCAAAACAATATTTCTAAGAAGTATTTTTTCTAATATCTCAAATATTATTTTAATGTTTCATAGTATTTACTGCCATGATACATAGTAAGAAAACCAAATAATAAAACTAATGGTTTGAATAAAATTATTCAATGTTCATTGAAAATGAATCCTATCTCAAATTTTATCCCAGGAATATGACTGATTCAGACATCTTATATTTAAAAACAGTTGCATACCAGTTAAACACAACTCTATTCTCTCTATCTTAAAGCAGGCTATAGAGAATATAACCATTTTCCAATTTTATAATATTTTGAAAATTCTCAAGTTGCTATTCAGATATACTTTTAGAAAATTATAAAGAAAGATGACTGTCTTTGGGGAGAAAAAAAGAAAGTTTTAAGTGTCCAAAATTTTAATTAAAACATACTGATCTACATGAAATTCTTCCTAACATGTATCTATATCTACGTATTTTGTAACTAATAAAACTAATGATTGCTAATATGTATCAAATGCTTAATATTTTTTTTCATTTATTAATTTTTAAAAAACAACATTTTAAGGTAGATATTATTATTATGCCAAATTGTATTAATTCTACAATTAATCTTGAACTCATTCACTTCTTTTTTCATTTTGATACCGCATATATACAACCTAATTAATCTATATGGCAAATAAATCAGCACAGCATTAGGCTATGAGACTGTAACCAATCTTATTTTCACTGAGGAACTGCTTCTATGGATTCTGTGGGGTTCTCTATTTTAAAGAGAGTTGTGGCAGGCAGGAGTTATTGATCAGTAAGTGTACAGAAAGGCATATAATGCAGCAGAAGCTAGACTTATTGAAGCTTTGGTTGGCCCTGTGGGAAACTTTATACAGAAGAAATCTAAAATATATGTACACGAAATCACATTTGCTAGAGTTGCCTTCTGTTTACATATTAATATCCTGTTTTGACCCCTGAGAGAATTATAGTTGTGAAGGATAAGGTGAACTAGATAACAAAAAAACCCAGATATTTGTTAATTTTATTGAGAGTTTACCATCCATTGACTTCACAGAGACTGCCTTGACATACTTCTAACCTAGTGTATGTATAAGGATTGCTACCATTTTTTCATTGCACTTTGTTGTCTAGTGAACAATGACACTGACCTAATGACCTTGTTGTCGTGTTTTGTCTACTGAGGCTGGTCTATGGAGTGGGAAAGTAAATAAGAACCCTGTCAGGGATGAAGTATCCATAGTTTAGTCCATTTATTTTTATGAGAACATAGAAGGAAAGGGGCAGGATGTTGATTGGGGAAAAATACAACTCTCGATTCACAATTTAATTTTTGCATATGAATCATCAGAGTTTACCCGTCATCTCACAACCTGTTGCCCCCTTCCTCTTTTCACTTTTTTAATTAATCACTATTTTTTGCTATATATTGACATCTTTCTCTTCTTATCTTTCTCTTTCCTCTCATGAACTCCCCTTCTTCTTTATCTTTCCCCACTTCTTTCCTCTCCTCTTTTTCCTTTCCCTTTTTTCCTTTTTTTTCTTTTTTTCCTTCCCTCTTTTTCCTTTCCCCCATTTTCTCTTCCCCTTTTTTTTTCTTTACCCCTTCTTCCTCTCTTTCTCCTTCTCCTCCATTAAGCTTCTTTCCTCCCCCTGCTGCCATTTACCTAATACAGATAGCATAATTTGTACTTTAAACACTTTTTCTTCTTCATCTACAAATTTATTTTTAGACTTTGCCTCTGCAATAGATTGAATTCCTTCTATTAAGAGCAGGTCAACCTTAAGCAGAGCATGGAGAATAGCAGCTCTACTCTGGACAAAAGCTAGAACAGAATTTCTCCCAGGCAGGTAGGCAGAATAACTTGGTTGCTGAATGATAAGTAGCTTGACTTGGCTTTTCTCCAGGAATCTGGGATAATTACTCTTCCATACTGGTCCATGGAAACAATCCATTCAGATAAGTGAATGATAAACAAATATATTTAATTTATTGGTTGTGAATAAGTAAACAAAGGCTCTTTCCAATGGAGACTTTAATTCCTTTTGTATGGATTTTGATACTCATGACAGAGGTATTCATTCTCTATCCTGGGCACAGTGGTAACTGAGGTAAGTACTTAAATTACATTGTTGGAAAAATAGACCACATATGTGAGAAATGAGTTACAAAACACTTTGCAAAGCAACATGTCAACAAGTGGGAATCAATTTGGCACAGTAGAAATAGAACACAGCACTGTACCTAACTTGCAGTATTTACTAATAAATGGCTATTATAAATCAAGAATAGTAAGGATTGTAATGGTTACATTAGAGTTAATGTTTATTAAAAAGAAGTTAACTAAATCTGATATGAGAAGTGCCTTGTTCAAAACCTGTTTAGCTATGAAAACTGGTAAATTGCTTAAATTCGATTTCATAATCTGTAAAATGAAAGAAATCACAGGGTAGTACTGATAAGTAATGTAAATCTTATTATATTTGCTAATGCATCATGTGGAATATGATAGAAAATTTTAAATATTGAGTTAAGGAATGATAAGTAAATGTAGATCAACTGAAAACAATACCAAACCTCCATTCTTTTCCAAATATTTGATATATATTAGAATTGTATTTTAATTTTAATGGCCTTTAAACATTGAGAGATTTGATTTATTCTATATTTACCTAACTTTATGTCATATAGGAAAGTTTACCTAAAATGTAGATAAATGTTTGATTTACTTTGCAAAGTAAGTTACAGCCACCAGAAATTTGCTTTTTATAATAAAGAATTCTATAGTGAAGATTTTCATCAAATGAAGAAGCCTGCTGTTTATTTCTTCCTATTATTGTTTTACTTTTATGAAAGTAATTGTAAAGCCAATACTGCAACATCTATAAATAGCTTCATCCTAATAAAAGTAACTACCAAAATGCCACAGCATAGCCTCTTATTTTAAAGGAAATGGGTTAAGTAATTTTAAATAGCATTAAAAATTGACATGTATCAAGACTCTAAAATGTATATTCCATTGGCTTAAAATCTTTCAAGAGAATATTCAGACATGGACATAATGAGTAAAACTGGCATCATTCATGAACAAAAAATATCTAGTGAAAATCATTATTAAATGTTAGGGGAGGGAACTGACTGAAGATCTTCAAATAATCTCATTTAAATGAAGCTTAAAAGATGACTGATCATGTAGTTTGAAGGTGGCTCCCATTAGATCTGTAACAGGAATAGTACTAGATTGTAGTGGCTAATCACAACTTGATCTACTCTCTTTCTTAAGCATCTCAAGTTAAAATAGTACCGTATTTTGCATGTACAATTCATATACCTAGTGTTTTAGGGAAACTAATGATTTTTTTTTCTTTTAAGAAGACAGCACATTGTGATTAAAAGGAATGAAAGTGTACCTAGGCCTTTATAATCATAGACACTGAGTTTGTATCCTACACTGTGTGGAAAGTATTTTGTGGGCTTTCTTCTCAATAGTATTGTTTCCTTAGAGATCTGTATAGCTTAAAAGCTGTAAAAAGGGCTTATAATGGAGGAACTTATGGAGCTGTCATTTGTAACTATGACACTCATGTTTATTCTAACGTACTTTTAATTATTGCCAGGTGTTGAAGATATAATGCCTTGTAGGCTCTAAATTTTAGAAAGTTTTAGTGAAAATGGTGATATAAATCTCTTTATAAAAAGTTTTCTAAAATGAATAGTAGTGACCAGAGAAAAGCTAACCTGCTTAAAATTTTGTTGGGCTATTTCTGAAAAGGGGATTATGTTTTCCCCTTTGTGGAATGTGGTAATACCATGTGATTGGTATTATCACATTGAAAATATGGGTTCTTCAAGACTATAGGATTTCAGGTTTTCTTTTATGTTTTAAGGTGGTTTTCATATATAGAATAAAAACCTTGGTACAGTACAATATTCTAGAAAAACTAATAAACAGGGAACATTTTAATCTAGAATGTCTCGCCTCCATTTTTATTGTAACCCCCTGAGTTCTCCACATGATCAATATTCTGGCCTGTAAATTCGTTGTTAGGAAATTACAGAACTAAAATAAGCTTTGAACTATGCATTATTTTATTTGCTTTATTGTAACTAGTTAGTTGAATTGGGAGGTTTATTTACTACCTGCCTTTGAGGACCTCTGTCCAGATGTGTCTTTTGCACATTTACTAAAATTCATTCCAAAGTCTCAGGCACTGAGCGCGCAGAATGATGGCATGACCAGGTGTTAAAAATGGATGGCTGTATGTGTAGTTGAGCTCTTGAACGCAATGGCTGTTTCTGTCAGCTGCTGTGATTGACTAAGTTACTTGTTTAAGTTGTTCTTTCCCAGAAGGCTCCTTGAGGATTACTTTGTGGTCCTTATTGACACCTTTAAACTTTCAATAGCCATTATACTTACACTTTTTTTTTATCCTGTCATAACATTTTCCATCAGAATTATATTGATTTCTTTTTGTGAAAAATATAATCATCCTCATAGTGACTGAATTTTCCTATTTCTACCAGAAAAAAAAGCTATTAAAATGCTTACACATCTCCCTCAAACTGATACTATGCATTTAAAATACTTTTGTAATAATAAATACCACAAGGACATATGTATCCAGTAAACGGTTTCCATTTTTATGACACTTGCTTCTCAAGAACAGACATATTCTTTAAAGGAAAAAAAAAAGTTGCCAGCTCTGAATTGATTGACATTTGTTTACTTAACTCTCTCCTTTTGAAAGCCTGCACACCTATTTCAACCTTGAACAGTTTCCAACTGTGGTATACTGGAACATTTTTTCATTTATTAAGTTCAGTGTTGCCAACCCAAACAAAGTATAATCAGCGATGATCCGAGCAGACCAAGCTGTCTAGCACCATACAATGTATCTGCATACTAATTTCCAAATTCCCTCACATTTCCAGAGAACTAATGGGATCATTTTCATTCTGTTACAGCAACTCAACAGTTACTGAATCACCATCTGTGTTTTCGTTAACCTGAATCAGATATGAATTCTGTTATTGCAAGGTAGAGCAGCTTGTTTAATGATTCTTAATCTTTTCTTTAATTAAATCATGCAGCCAACCTGAAAAATCTATCTTAATGCAAATTAGGAGCTTTTTTGGCATTCGCTTACAGTAATGCACTAATAAGGTTAATTTATGAAGGTTCTCTTCCAGTCTGTACAGATGATATTTGTTCGCTGCATATTTTTAGCATATTGTCCCTTTTTGTAATATTTTAAGTAATAAAAACATAGTTATTTTTCACTTACACAAATGAGAGATACTGTAAGCAGTACTCTGTTAACCAAAACCAAGTACAAACAATATAAAAAATTCTAGGTAAAAGGAGAATTCATTTTGTTGAATTTTAAATCCCATTTCTCCAGAAACAACTGTCTCTTTCTAACCATTTTCAGTTTTTTAGATACATAAGAAGAGAGAGAGCTAAATAATTAGATGAGGAGTTCCCTTGAACTTATTTTTTTAATCTTTTGGACATGAATTAGTAATAAAAAAACTAAAAACATCAAAATAATCCTATCAGAGCTTAGCAATTACATAATTATGAATTGCATTTTTTAGATTTTAAAATATCATGAGTAATTTATCTTTTCAATTAGGTATTATAATATTTTTTATGATGCTAAATTCAGTATAAACACATAATCATGGCACTGAAAAAGATTATAAGAAATGTAAAAGATAAAAAGAAATAACTAGTAAAAGCAGTGGGCTTAAAAGTTAATGAATACAAAAAGAATACTAACATTATTATTCTAATATTTACATATGGGGCTTTTCTTCATGACCCTTGCTATCATATTATGTTGATAAAACCTGTCATGTCATGATTAGGATTTACAGTTAACTGCTGTATTTACTAAGTCTCGTTTAAATCTAGGTTTAGTATTTGATTAATACTAAAGATTGTTAATGAAGATAGAATAAAAATCACTTGCATAACTTTATTACAGTAAGTGTAAGAATTTGAGAGCCACATATATGCAAAGCATATTATGCATACATGTAAAGACGTGAATATAAACAAAATATGATAGCTTCCCTCACAAATATTAAAGTGTATTGGAAGTATTATTAACTTGTCACTCAAAAGGTTTTCTAATGTGATTATTAGTAAGGTGTCTGTATCTCCTGATTTGTCTGTTGAATAGTTTGGCCAATTTGCATTATTTTCTAGTTAGATGGTTAGTCATTAAAAAATGGACTAACTCTTAATAAGATTATTAACTCCTGTCTCACACTGTACTTTGAAATATTCTATAATAGGATGCTATTAACTATGAAATAAAAACTATACATCACGTTTTCTGTTTTGACCTTATTATCTATTCCTGTGACATTTAGACTTAATTTCTAAGTGGTTGTCTGATTAAATATACACTTTAATGTCACCATGTATTTCTTTAGAACATAACTGGGTATAGATTATTTCCAAAACAAAACATCCTTATTTGTGACTAACATGGAAAATTAAAGTTTTTAAATACATTTTGGAAGGTTTCATTATGGAATTTTGAAGTATAAATATGTCATCCATCCCCCAAAGCACTGGGAAATAATGTAAGTAAAATATGAGTGCTGTGGCCTTAAAAAAAGTAATAAATTGTAGAATACATTGCTTCAGTTATTACCAGGCCCCTAAGCTTACCTCCATTATCTATAGTAAATATATGCAAATCTTGACCTGTGTTTTTATATCTCCTAAACTTTGAAAAGATAAAAACAAGCTGATTAATGAGGTAACAAATGTATTATTGCCTTTAACTTCCAAAGCGCAATATAGCTGTTGACTATATTTATTACACCTCCAGGTAAAATTTAGTCTAGAGGGAACAGAGCCCAACAGAAAGCATTAGTCATGTGGAGAATGCACGAATACACACATGCACATGTGTATATATAAACATGTGTGTGTGTGTGTATAGAATAAATATATTTTAATTGCTATATATATGTAGCAATTAGAATATATCTAATTAGCAAATTATATAGCAAATTGAATTATCTACATCTAATATCTATATCTAATATTTCTATCTCTATATATGTATCATCTATCTATCTATCTATCTATCTATCCATCTATCTGAATAAAAGCAAGACACTGGTGTTCAATTTCCATCAGCAAGTGGGATAAAGTATTTCAAATACTTTGAGTCAGTGATTAGAACATATATAGATGTTAGAGATGTTCTTTAGCATGAGAGGGATCCTTGTATGTGAAACTGAAGGACACAAATAGTTTTATCTAGCAAATTGGTATGCTAGAACACTTTTTTATTTCTTTGAGGCAGAATCTATAAAATACTGAATTATTACCTTACAGCAAAGCTGCTATTTTAAGAATTTTAAACTAATATTGACTGTTATCAGATCAGTTTCTAGATTTATTGACTTAAGAAGTAGATATAAACTGAGGTGAAAAAAAGGTCAGGTCAATATTTATCTTGTGAATCAATGGATTTTGATACTAACAAAAAATAAGGTTCAATAAATGTACGTGGTTGATAGAAAAAAAAATGTCCGATCAAAGTTTATAATTTTGAAATTTCCTAAGCATATTTGATGATATTTAAATATGGGATATTACACACCCTAAGGGTATACAGGAAAAAATAATTCTAAATGATAATCCTGAGAACTTAAGCTACGTAATAGATGTGTGCAATGTTCCTGTCTCCATAACAAATATTTTTCAATGATATTGTATTAGTTATTAAAGTTCTTTTCTCATTTTAGCTTTTATTTATCTGCTTCAGAAGAGAAAGAAACAAGAGAATGGGTGGTGCTGAAGAGAAATTTTTTTCATTTTCAACCCAATGTCACTTGAAGGCTGTTTCTAAGAATGAACTATAATTGTTTATAGTTCATAATTGCTTATAGAATTATAAATTGGTAAATTTATATCTTATTAATCTATATAGCTCCTGTGTGTACCAAGGTATCTGACTGTCTCAGCCTGTTCAGGCTACTATAACAAAATATCACAGAGTGAGTAGACAGAAGAGAATATTTCTCATGGTTCTGAAAACTAGAAGTCTGACACCAGGGTGCCAGAATGGTTGAGTAAGGGCCTTCTTCCACACTGCAAATGTCTTGTTATGGTCTCACATGGTGGAAGTGAGCAATGGAACTCTTTGTGGTATCTTTTATAAAAACATAAATCATCTTCCAAAGCTCTATTTACTAATATTGCATTGGGCATTAAGATTTCAACATTTGAATTTTAGGGAATCATAAACACTTAGACATAGCACTGGTATGCTGAAACAGAAAAATCTGTAATTTGTGAACACATTTATTATTTTTCTATACTTCCTGACATCAGATTCTTGAGACTCCTCAATCCCTCAGACCAGTTCCAGATAATAGAAACTTGATCCAATACATCTTGAAGACCACCTATGCATAAGGATATAAGAAAAATTTACAAAACATAGGATCTCTGCCCTCTAGGTCCTTGCCTCATTGAATGTGTAATGACAAAGCATACCAGACACTGAAGAGTGTTTAGAATGCATTGTGTAGTTAATAGGAATTGTCATATTGCAAAATATGTGCATGAGGCCCAGAGATATAAAGTGTTGTCACATCAGAGGAGATGTTGAGAGTACTGAATAAAATGAATTACCCAATAGGGAGTAGACCTATATTCTAGTATGTGTCAAAACAAACGAAATCCAAGAGTACAGAGAAGAATTAGTCATGTTATCTTTGTCAGAACACCGATGAAACACTTTGGTTTGAAAATTATCAGAAAAATACTTGCAGATAAATCTGCAAGATCTTATTTTAAAAATCTCATCTTGGATATACATTGGAAAGGTGGGTCCAAGATGGTAGCATAGGAGGATATTGAACTTGCCCCCTCTCACAAATAGAGCAATTTCACCTGAGAGACATCTACAGGCTGGCTGAACAGCTTCTGCACAACAAATGAGAGAGAGAGAGGGAGAGAGAGGTTGTGTAGAGAGTTGGGAAACCGTGAGTGCTGTCCAGGATTTGCAGGAACGCTCTGGGATCAGTGGTGCTTGTGAATACCATAGTTTGTATTCCTCAGACAACTAGACTGCACAGGTGAGAGCTTGATCCAGATACTCTGGCTGACCTTTAAGGCTGCTACATCACATTCCTAGCCATACCATTTTGAACCCATTCCAGTCCTAGAGAGCCAGAAAACCATCACACAGGCACTGGGCTTACCCACCTGGAGCCTGCTCCAGTCATGAACAACTGGATCAACAGAGTACTGCAGCATACATGCATCTAGAGCTTGCTCTAGCCCTAGACAACCAGACCCACAGATAGTCCCTGCATGCACATGCATGAAAATTGAAATTATGTCAAGTACGTTTTCTGACTATAATGATATAAAACTAAAAAAATCAAATACAAGAAGAAAACTAGAAAAATACAAGCAATATGAAAAAAAAGCAAACATGTGAAGACTAAAAAGCATGTTACTAAAAAACAGTGGATTAAAGAAATTAAATAGAAAATAAAAAAAAATACCTTGATATAGATGAAAATCAAAACACAAATTCCAAAATCTGTGAAAGGCAGCAAAAGTTCTCAAAAAGTTCATAGCTATACAGGCATCCCTCAAGAAACAAGAAAAAAATCCTAGAATGCCAACCTAACTTTACACATGAAGAAAGTAGAAAAGAACAAATACAATTCAAAATAAGTAGAAGGAAGAAAATAATAATGATCAGAGTGGGAAAAATCAAAGACTAAAAAAATGAAAAGATCAATGAAACTAAGAGCTGTTTTTTTGTTTAAAAAAAAGATTAAACTGACAAACCTTTAGACTCATCAAAAGGAAAAGAGCACAAATAAAATCAGACATAAAAGAAAAGTAAAATCTGACACCACAGAAATACAAATGGTCATTAAGGAATAGTATAAACTCTTATATGCAAAAAATGAAGAACTTGAAAGAAATGAATACAATTCTAGAAACACACAACCGTCTGAGACTGAACCAAGAAGAAACAGAAAATTGGAACAAATGAGTAATAGCACCAAAATCATAACAGCGATCAGAAAATTTCTAACAAACAAAAATCTAGGACCACAGTTTCACATGTAAATTCTACCAAACATATAATGAAGAATCAATACCTATCCTTCTTAAACTATTCCAAAAAAATTTCAAGAGGAAGAAGTGCTTCCAAACTCATTATTCAAGGCCCGCATAAACCTAATACCAAAACCAGACAAAGACCCTACAAAAAAATAAAATTACAGGTCAATATCCCAGATGACCATAGAAGCAGAAATTCTCAACAAAACATTAGCAAACTGAATTAAACAATACATTAAAAGGATTGTACACCATGATTAAATGAGATTTATTCCAAAGAAGCAAGGATGATTTAATACTTGAAAATCAATCATATCATATCAACAAACCAAGGATAAAAATCATATGATCAGCTCAGTAGATGCAGAAAGAACATTTAACAAAATTTAACATCAATTTATAATAAAAACTCAACAAAGTGGATATAGATGGGACATCCTTCAACATAATAAAGCTTATATATGACACATCTATAGCTAATATAATACTCAATGGTGAAAAGCTGAAAGTTTTTTTCTCTAAGATAAAGAACAAGACAAATGTTCACTCTCACCACTTTTGTTCAACATAGTATTGGGAGTCCTAGTCACAGTAGTCAGACAAGAAGTAAATAAAAGTCATCTAAATTGAAAAAGAAGTAAAACTGTCACTATTTGCAAATGACATGATTCTATATGTAGAAAATCTTAAAGACTCTACAAAAAAAGTATTAGAATAAATGAATTTAGTAAAGTTGCAGAATACAAAATTAAGATTTCTGTTGTATCTCTATGCACTTAAATTATCAGAAGGAGAAAATAAGAATATGATCTCATTTTCAATTGCATTCAAAATAATAAAACACTCAGGAATAAATTTAACCAGTGAGGTAAAAGACATGTATTCTGAAAACGATAAGATAGTAAAGAAATTGAAGAAGACACACCTAAATGGAAGAATAGACCATGCTCATCGATTGGAAGCATTAATATTGTTAAAATGTTTTTACTATCTAAAGCAATCTACAGATTCAATGTAATTTTTATCAAACTATCAATAATATTCTTTTCAGAACTGGAAGAAATTGTCATACATAAAGTTTATATGGAAGCACAAACAATTCCAAATAGCCAAAGCAATCTTGAGCAAGAACAACAAAGTTAGAGGTATCACATTTTCTGATTTCAATCTATATTACAAAGCTATAATAATCAAAACAGCATGGTACTGCCACAAAAACAGACACATAGATCAGTGGAACAAAATAGAGAGGCCAGAAATAAAGGCTTGCTTATATGATCAGTTAATCTATGACAAAGGAGGTGAGAGTATATAATGGGTAAAGACAGTCTTTTCAATACATGCTGTTAGGAAATTGAACTGATAGCTGACAGAAAAATGAAATCTGGACCACTCTCTTCTACCATATATAATCAACTGAAAAAAAAATTAAACAATTAAATGTAAGACCTGAAGCCATAAAACTTCTAGAAGACAATGTAGGCAATAAGCTCTTTGACATTACTCTCAGCAATATTTTTTTTGGATATGCTCTGTAGGCAAGAGCAACAGAGGCAAAAATAAAAACAAGAGTACCTCAAACATAAAAGCTTCTGCATAGTGAAAGAAACTATCAACAAAATAAAAAGACAACCTACTAAAAGGGAGGAAATATTTAAAATAACATATCCATTTAGGAATTAATATGTAAAATATATAAGGAGCTCATGTAATTCAACATCAAAAAACACAAATAATTCAATTATAAAATGGGCAGTGGACCTGAATACATTTTTTCATTATAACATATATAACCATTTAAAGAAATGTTTATCTGCTATATTAGATTATGTTCATTTTAAGAGACTAGACTATATTTTATTGATAGTTATACATCTAACATGTTACCTTCTGTGTAGTGGGGACTTAATTTGTTATAGTAAGTAAGTTATTTTAATAAAACAAATATAAGTAAGTGAGGTTGGAAAACTTCTTGGACTGCTTCTGTTTGCTGTGAAGACACCTACTTAATTTGTGAAGAGTAGGAGGAAAAGACAGGAAACTATAAATTCCTGTTTTTAATATATCTTCTTTTATTTTGTTTCTATTGACAGATTCATCAGCGACTTTTACACATAGATGATTTACTTTTAAGTACATAAACAAAATTTTTTAGGTTTATTAGCTCAGTGAAAAACTACATTTTAGTGTGAGTGCTAGTAACTTTGAATACGCTCATTTGACTAATCTAAACAGAAACTAATGGGGTCTGAATGCATCTTTAAAAAGAAGAGATGCAGCAAATTAGACACTGGTAAGTTTTACCAGTAGAGAAAGGAGAACCAGGAAGAAGATAGCCATTTCAAAGTAAGGAAGTTTATTGTTAATCTGACAACCAATTTTAGTGCAAAACATCAAGATGCTTCAAAGTTGGAAGTCATGATTCCCTGAAAGGCAAGGATTGTGTGTTTTTCAAAGTGTGGTCTATAAGTACAGTGACCATACCATCTATCATCCAAAGCTAAACACTTTCGAGAGATAAAGGAGGGCAATCTTAATAATGTGTTTACTATTATTATTAAGAGCAATTCTGGGATGATCTAATCAGGCAGGAAGAGATTGTTACCTTGAATGAACCATTTATATTAGAATTATCTGGGGTCCTTCTTTTAAAATGTGAATTCTGGGCTCTACTCTAGTCTTACTGCATCAAACAGAATTGCTAAAACTGGGCTGAGGCTCCACATTTTAACAAATACCCCAGATAGTACTAGTGTACATTCATGTTGGGAAAGTTGGAGTTGAAGCAAAGGTCAAATAAGAGTGAACTCAGCATGAAGAGGCAGGTTTTAAAACTTCACAGTTGCCAAGGACAATTTTACTCCTTACTATCCCTGAACATGTTGGACTCATGATTCAGTAAAATTGCAAGATTTTTGATACAGAATTTTATTATAAACCTTAAACATATGTTGGTGTTTAACAAATCCCCTATTTTACAAATATGGTCCATAAAATCATGCTGAGTGAAGACGAGAGCAAGAGCCTTTATACAAACCTCAGTGCCTTTGCTCTATATAAGAAACACCTCCCAGTGACTCACCCAAGAAAAAATATGAGAATGAAGCAGTGGAATTTAAATGAACTGGTTTACTATCACTCCCACTCTCAATCCTGGGAGCCCTCAAAACAATAACTATCAATAAGAGATAAAGCTTCTGTCATTTTAAAAAAAGAGAGAGAGAAATTATAAAGAAGGTATTTTAAAACACATTTTTAACTCAAAATACTTAAGATCACATTATTTTAACCTAAACTGTATTCAAATAGTCTTAAAGAAAATATACTATTATTCTCAGAAACATTTTTTAGAGTCTCTGACTATTGCACCCATCATTCACTATGGCAAATTCTAGCCTGTGAAAGGCAGAGCCCAATATCAACCAAAAGCAAAGAAGAAATCATTTTATTTATATTCAACTTTTCCAAAATATGACTCTCTTTTTTTTCCTGAAGAATGCTTATCTGTAAGAAATGAGCAGGGATAGATACAAACAATTATAATAAGAGGAAGGTTGTTTTCTTAGTATCAATTGTGATATAAGCAGATTTTTATATCTAAAATAAAAACATTATGATTATAGCTTAAATGTTTAAATATCATTTGACCTAACATAAAAAAATTCACCAATTATAGTATGTCTACTCTGTTCTCATTTAGAACAAAAAAGGCACCATTTGTTTGATATCATTTTGATGAATTATTAATTTTATCACAGCTAAGATGACAGCTAATATTAGAACATTGAATTATTAATTTTCAAAAGTGCAATAAAAAAGCAGAATAAACAAACTGAGATGTGTTTTACGTATGGGTCACATTACTTACATATTCTATAAAAAAAATCAAAGGAAACAGAAGGAATTAAAAATCTTGTCAACACTTCTGATGAATTCCTTTACTTAGTACTTTCTATGCCACATTAAAATATAGAGCACAAATAACATGTATTATCTGATAATAAATGTGATTATTGAACACTAAAGATATACATTATCTATATCGCAAATCATCTTTGTGTAGTTTCAAGCAGGATAAAGTACAAAGCAATAACATGAGTGAGAAACATCTGTGGTCTTAAAAGATTCACCTCTAATCCTTCTAGAATTATTTTATTGAAAGATGAAAACTATTTCTTCAGAATAGCTTCAGGTTACTTTTTGGAGCATTATATTTTTGTCATGACAATTATTCATGTTACTTCATGAAATAAAACTAAAGATGTCCTAGTCTTCCTCAAATGTAAAGTGTTGGTGAAGTTTCAGTACAAAAATAAAGACAGACTCTATACAACTCTGTCCCACTAGGGGCCAATGCTGAGTGTCCTGTCAAATATTTCCTCATAAACATTCCCTGGACTCTTGAGCCATCAAAGCATTAAAAGTAAATTCATGAATAGGAAAATGTTTCCTTAGTATCAGTTCATAAGCATTCAAGCAGTGAAGAACAGAACCACTGCTCAAAGTGGCAGTTCGAGAAGATGAAGAAGTGGCTGTAAGGCAAACAGAGTGATGAACATTTTTAGGATATAATTCCTTGTAAGAATAAAAAAATCAGTTGCTCATTTCAGAGTTCACAGAAATTTAATTAAAATAAAAAGAAATTTACATCCATGAAATTTTTGTTTGTTTTCATTATGTCATTTACTGTTTAGGCACATTAATCGAGAAAAATATAAAGATTCCACAGTAGATAGATATTTTTCTTTTCACTGAAGTAGGACCCCAGGTAGAAACGATATGACTATGACTCATCTAATTTAGATAAGAATAATTTTAGCCAGAACTGCTTTTGTGATAACATTCAAAATAATATTTTTTATCATTATTTTTATACTCCACTATTGTCATGTATACCCTCACTGAGGATTCTGTGTACACTGCTACATTATTTTATTAACAAATTATATTATGGTATCTAATAATTAAAACCTGCTTTATGTGTTATACACATCAAGTGACAAATTTAATAATAAAATTTACATATGAAGTAAAAACTAGCATCTATGTTCTATGTCCTCTCACTCTTATTTTCATAAGATTAAATAAATTGCCCAATATTACACAATGGGTAAGAAGATGAGGTAGAAAAAAATACATATCTGCGTGAATTCAAATCTCTCTCTTTTTTACAGATAATACGTCTCCTTCTTGACAATTCATAATGAATGTTATACTATTAAAATGCCTGAGGACTCTTAAATAATATTTTGTAAGTTTATTTAGCTTTTGTTTCATTGGTTTTACATAATTAACTGAGTCCCCACAACACCTGAACTCTGTACTATTATTATCTCACTTTTTCTTGAAAGGGGGCTGAGACATGAGAGGTTATGTCAGTTGTTGGTCACTAATTGGGCAGGACTTTGAACATGAGATATCTGTCTCACTCATCTGTGGTGTGGTGTTATGCTCCTGTGATAGATTATATTGATATAAGCATATTTAACACAAAATACTAAGGTGAAAATATTAAAAATTAGAAAAAAAAAGATACCAACAGGCTCCTGGATTCATCAGGAAGAAGAGATTTCAGTTGCTTTCCTTAAAAAGAAATGAGAATTGAGTCAATTCCCTTCTGGAATGTGGTGGGTTGTCTCTACTTTTCTCCCTCTTCATTTTCATTAATTTGTCTCCAGCATCCCTACCTCTTCCCAGCCACTGAATATTCTAGAAAAATCTGTGACCCTTCATAACCTTTACTTCTCATAGGCTCACCACTACATTATGCCTTGAGACCATCAGGAGAATTCTGTTTGTGCTCTTTAATCATGTTTATGTCAGTTATCATAATAAGGCCAAATTCTGATTCTCTGCCCTCTAATCCATATATGTCTCCATACCTGCCCCCCCCATTTCTATCCTTCCTGACTTCTGAACTCCTTCCACTGGGTGCTCTTTAACTCATGTCTTCCATAGCCTGTCTTATAGATCTAACCTCTTCTCTGAATGACCCCTTTCCTTTCTTTTTATAAAGGAATTCCAGCTCTCCCCTGAGGGCCATTCTCCTCTACAGCCCTCTCAAGTGGTATCTGATTTCTCTCCCATACTTCTATTGCTGGGCATGAAGGTATAGTGTGTGTGTGTGTGTGTGTGTGTGTGTGTGTGTGTGTGTGTGTGTGTGTATTTTTTTTTTTTTGCTCTGCTAGTTCATTTTTCTTTCTTCCTCCAAGAAATCACCCAGCTGTGAGTCTCAGCTCATCTAACTATGCTATCCAGTAACCTTACAAGTTATATTCCTTTACTGATGTCCTGGGTCCCTTTCCCTTGTTGTTTATAGATTGAATTTGTAAGCATGCTTTCATTTTCTTCAATACTCCTAACATAATTCCTGAGGTTGTTGATATTCACAATCACAGGTGATCCTTCTGATAACAGCCTCTCCATTTCTTGGCTTTCACCCTTCCAGTAATTTTGACCTCTGCCTTTTCTCAGTCACCCACTCTCAAGGTCCAATGCTAGGCCTTCTTATTACCAATAACTCATCTCTTTACATACTATCAGTGTAAAACTTCTCACTTCTGCAGCCCTGTGACCTAGGCTTACCTCTAGTTTTCTCTATTCCAACAGTTCTTCAGACATATTCAAACATCCAACCACATTTTCGCTCTTTCTCACTCCTCTAAATCCTAATTTATTATCTTATCCAGCTTAGTTCCATGGCCCATTATCATAATCACTCCCTCACTTATGCCTTCATTTCTCTTGCCTTTTCTCTCCTCGTGGCACTCACTTGGCAAAATCTTAATCTTAAACTCAAGTGGACCTTCAGTGTTGTCAGGCAATCACACCACTTTTCCCTAGTGATTTCATTCTCTCACATTTCTAAATGACTATTTATAACCTTCTCCTTTTTGCTCAACTTTCAACAACTGATCTCTTATCATCACTCACGTATAATAACCTTGCTTGCTATTTTATTGTAAAACTGAAGCAATCAGAGGAGAACTTATAGGGACTCCACTGTCATAGTTATTCACCCACTCATCACCATCTATTTCACCTTTCCTCTTCCTTCTGTGGATGAACATTTTATGCTTCTGGCTGAAGTCAAACCATTTGCTTGTGCATTAGAGCTCATGCCCTCTAATGTAATGAAGGGTTTCACTCCAGCAATTCTCTCCTCACTCTTTTCAATCATGGACTTTTCCTGTCTATTCTTCGTCATCTCTAACAACATACAAACATGCATTTACCTAAAAACTTTACCTAAAAACAAGCATTTTGCCTTCCATCTCTTAGTTCTGTTCCTTATTTCCCTTTATAGCAAAACTCATCAAAAGAGTTTCTATATTCACTGCCTAATGTTTTTTTCTTTTTGACCCATTTCATTCAAGCTTTTATATTCATCATTCTACCAGAACTAGACATCGATCACCTTCACAGAGCTAAGTCTGGCAGCTAATTCCTAGAACTCACTTTATTGAACCTATCAGTGGCATTGGGCATGATTGATTATGATGTTTTCCTTGAAACACTTTCGCTTGACTCCCAGAACATCTCATCTCCTAGTTTTTCTTCTACCTCAATTATGCTGATTCTTCATCTTTCCCCAGACTTCTTTTTGAACCGCTTATATTTTCTCCAGTGAATTTCTCGAGACTATGGTTTCTAATACTATATTTAGTCTATATATTACTAAATGTTTATAGCCAATCAAGACCTGTCCATGTAGTTCAGACTCAAAAGTCCAACTTCATAGTAGTTATCTTTCCATAAATATCAAGTAGGCAAATCAAATTCAACATGTCCAAATAGCATCTCTCAGAATCTTTCAGAAACCACCTTCTACACTTTTCTATGTCTTTATTATAATCATTTAGTTCTTCCCATTGCCTAGGCCAAACATCTTAAAGTCAATTTTGATTTCTTCCCCATCCATCTTTTATTTCTCATACCATATCTAATATATCAACATATCCTATCAGTGCTATATTCAAAATATATCCAGATTACAGCCACTCCATTCTCAATGCTTCTAGTCTAATCCATATCTGTTCTCAGATAGATTACTGAATAGCCTCTAAACTGATTTTCTGCATTTGTTCTTGTGTCATATGGTAGAAATGGCTATATTTATGTGTATGTTTTATTTGAAGGTGAATGTGTGACCAAAGACTAAATTTCCCAACTTTCCTAGAGTATAGGTGGAACCATATAGGTAATTCTAGCCAGTGGAAGGCAACTGATTGGGTCACATTTTTAGGCTGAGGTTGTTAATTATGCAGTACTCATTTTTCACGCTCTCTCCTTTTCCCCCAGAAACTATGGAGACCTGCTGTGGAAAACCATTGCCTCACAAGATAAAAGGAATGTGGATACATGTGTCATTAATTAGAATAGAGTGATTCAAGAGAGCTACTTATCCAGGAACATCCACATTGTGTTTTGTGTAAATAAATACATATTTTATTAAGCCCGAGATTTGAGGTCGTTCATTACATTATACTACGTAACATATTTCCCTACAGCCTATTCTCCACCAAGTTGTCAGAGTGATCCTATTAAAACATAAGTCAACTTACATCATTCTTTTGCTCACTTATTTTACTGCAGTCACACAAATCTCCTAGCTATAATGGGAATGCACCAGTCACTATTCCATCAAGCCTTCTACTTGCTCTTCCCTGAGCCTTGAGTGTTTCTCACCTAATTTGTATACCTGCTCCCTCATCTCTTGTTATGCTCTTGTTACGCTCTTGTTACGCTCTTGTTACGCTCCCTCATCTCTTGTTATGCTCTTAGTGGGGCTTTCCTTGACCAACTTATTTAAAATGGAATCTGATTTTGTTTTATGTTTTGTCTGTTTGAATCTCTAAGGATAGTTGAAACTGCATCATGGAGAATAGCCATATGGGCTGTATTACTTTCTGGCTCCTGATAGTTTCTTTTATCTCCATCTTCTATGTTTCCCCTGGTCCTGGTTTATTTTATTCCCATCTCCATGTCTCCCTTGCTCCTTTACTTGTGTCCCCAAGTACCTTGAGTGCCAAGCCCGCACTGACTGTGACAGGCTTTACTTCTATCACTAACTAGAAACATAAAGAAAATCTATATTGAAGGAAACTTTTCAAGTTGAACTTCTGTCAAGCAATTGGAGGAGCATGTGGTTTTGTGGTAAGGTTTGTCAGAGTGAGTTGTGGAAGTGGCTAAGTGTTACTAGTGGTAAATGACTAGTTCTATGCTCACAGGGCTGTGTGAAACGTGCGCCTCTCTTTGCCCATCTGTTTCTGACCTCTTCTGAAGCTTAGAGAAAGTCCCTCAATTTTTTTTGACCTAACAATATCATGAGCTACTTTTATTAAAGAATGTATTATTACACATGGGATAAAAATGACCACATGCTGCTATTAAAAACTACAGCTTTCTAATGGACGTTATTTGAAGAAAACTCATTTCTTTGACCAGCACAAGACTTTTTAGTAGACTCTCAGTGCAATTATCCTTTCTTTCATAGGTTAATTCAATAAATATGGACCAGGTTGTTTGTGAGGGGCTTAGGATACATGTTGGTTTACAATCTAATTGGGACAAAATAATAAGCAATTACATATCTGAGTTCTCATATAACTAGGTTAAATTATACATAACAAACAGGCAAAGAAGAAAACCTATGAGAGAGAGTCTGACAAGTTCTAATGGCTAAAAGAAATGCAATATGGCTAGAGCAAGATGGGAGAATGACAAGCAGTAGAATGATCTGAGAGGAGAGGGGAGAGAGAGTGTGCGAGAGAGTGTGTAGTGTTTGTTGGGGTCATTTTCAATAAGAAATCATTGTAATATTTGAAGCAGTAGCATAACATAATAGGAATTTTATTTACCTTCTAAGAATTATGTTGGCTTCAGTAAGGATAAAAGGAATAATGAGAGAGATAGAGTGGCTTCAATGAGGCTGGTGACAGGGGATATAGAGAGAATTGAATAGAGAAAATATGAAAATTGGACAGAATCAACATTGTTCAGGAGTTTAAATCTTTTAAATGTAATAGATCCCTATTCTTGTGATCTGAGCAAGCATAGTTCATCAGTTTCAACTAAAATCAGTATGTCCCTGTGCTTATTATGCTCCAATCACGATGATCTTCTTTCCGTTTCTCAACCTCAATGCTTTTTTGCCACTATTTATCTTTTTCATATACATTCTTTCTGCCTAGAATGCTCTCTTCACCCCATGTCTCTACAATTTAACATCTTCCCTCCAGGAAGTATGTCCTGAGTCCCTAATCTAGATCAGATATTCCCACCGCACACCAATTTGTGAGCATGTGTGTGTGTGTGTGTGTGTGTGTGTGTGTGTGTGTGTGTGTGTATCACTCCTGAGTATTTTGGTATGAGAAAAGATAGTCTCTCTTCCATTACAGTAAGGGCCTTGTCTACCTTGCTCTTTACTATGTTTGGTGCCAGGACACTGCCTATACAAAGTAGACACTCAATAAATGTTGATTAAATAAAAAAAATCAGACTCAAATGGTGAATTCATATTGTCTATATTAATAAATTTGCCCATCATTGTCAAATCAGTGTGACCAAAAGATTTGGTCTACGTGGATTACTGCTGGAAATGGAGGCTCAATGATGATATCTGTTTACTGGTGTTGATCATGAGCTTTAAATTGGTAGCACAGGCATCTTGATTTAAATTCCAGTGGTTCCCAATTCTGGCTGCACAGTTGAATAACTTGGGGAAGATTACAAGAATACTGATAACCAGGTGTGATACCAGAGCAATTGAATCAATCTCTGGGAGTGGAGGTAGGCACTGGTATTTTTAGATAATCACCATAATTCCAGTATACATGTGAGATTACTGCTCTGTAATGTTTACTCGGCTATGTCTGACAAATATCACATATATACAGATCTATTGTCTAAATGCATTGCTATAACATACTAAGCTCAGAAAACCAGGGGCTGCATCATCATCAAATTTGAAATTCATTTGTTCAACCTCCCTCAAAAATTCATTGGGTACCTATTATGCATCACTGCTAAATTAGGTAATAGAGATGCAGACATTCTCAAAACTGAGGGTGACTAGAAATACTATATTTTCCCTACTTGAGATAGAACATAGTGACTCCAGATTCATGAAATGTCTTACTTGTATATGTGAAACCACTTCAGTTATCAATATTTTCATTGATTTGATTTTGAAATCTCTTATTTTTATGTTTTATAGTCTTAACCAGTTAGACTTTTTTTTTGCTTACATATACCTTTGTCATATTTCTTTAATGTATACTATCTTTTAAAAGTTAATATGTTACACATAGTCATAAAATAAAGAAATATCTACTAAGATTTATCCATCAGCTTCCATGATGTTTTTCTTTAAGTAAACTATAATGGAGGTTACAAATAAATTACTGAGAACAGTTGTTATTTTACAGGAGAAAAAGATACTTTATACTTCAGCACAGAAATTATGTTTATTAGAATATAAAGAAAGAAAAACATTAAGTCCACTTTTGGTGTTGGCTGACCAACCAGAACAAATTTACTTTCTATTATTAATTTTTGCTCAAATACAAAAAAAAAAAAATATCCAGGGCTGTATTTATACACTCTGTTTATAAATCCTTGTTACTTTGTCAATAGATCTTGGGATGCATATTAGAAAATGGCAGATCCTTACAAAGAGATTTCTCTATATAAATTTGATAAAACTAAGTGTCAGGAAGAAGTATGCACCATGATCCACATTCAAACTCTCAGGCCTAGCAGTGGGTTTCTTGATTTTTTTCAAGTTAGATAATTAGTTTGCTAACATCATTATTAATGAAACAATTTACCATTATTTTAGGAACCCTTCCAGCACTCATGCTGAATAAAGAGGTACTTCCTCACCCTTTCATGCCATTTGCTTATGATTTTACACAGCTGGAGGAAGTCTCAGGCCTGCTCCCATTTAGAACACTTGTCTCATTTCTTCATGCTATTGTTCTTTCTTTTGGTCATGTGAATTTTCTTCATGAGACAGGATTGAAGGATGACTATAATTACAAATATTGTAGGCACCATCTTACTATTTTTTTAGGGCTTTATGTAAATTTCTGAGAAGTTCCAGAAAATTGTTTTCACCAGTGAGTGTTTTCTAGAGTTTTAGTTTGTATAGTCCCTCTTTTCATTACTTCAATTATTAGTAAGAATTTTTATATAAAAAGTATATAAATGATGATTATATGATAACAACTCAATTGAATGGGAAAAATTATTCAAATAAAAATATTGTATTTAAAAAATATTTTTAAATAAGGTTAAAAATCACAATAATAATAAATCAGGAATGCATTCTATCACAGTGGGGGAAAACAAAGATTTAGAAGCTATGAAGACCAAGGATTAAATTCAGTCACTATCAAATATTCTATCTAAAGCTTTGGGTAAATAACCACAATTTTTTGTTAAACTTCAGTTTACCAATCTGTAAAAATTAATTTATAACTAATAATAATAACATTTGTATGCATTTTAAAAATATGCAAAATTAGAATAACAGGAAAAATTGCTCTATAATTGTTAGGGTAAATCTATTTTTGTATGGCTATGGTATAATAACCCAAGTATGACAAGAGGATGTGTATGACATAGTAGTATGATACTGAATAGTCCAAGTAGTCACTCAAAAAATATTAATGAACTACTTTATGTATATGATACTCTTCTCAAAAACTAGGGATATGGTAGTTGCAAAACATAATCCCTGATTCATGGATCTTATGTTAATATTAGAAAAAATCTATTAAACTCTCTTTTCTATCAGCTTCAATTTTAGCTTTTACCTTTTTTTTTGTACTGTCTTTTTCAAGTCAAGATCAAATGGAAGAGCAGAGTCAGCTGGAGTGCACCTCTCCTCTTTGCAATTCTATCACTGTTAAACATAATACTTTCTACCCACTTTTCAAGAAAATTTTAACATTGATAAGACAACATCTATGCAATGAACTCCTCTGAGAAAGCAGAATATAAACACAAAAAATTATAATTTATGGATTCTCAAATGTTATATGATATAATGTATTCAACTGGATATGTGCTATTAATAAAAAAGTAAAACTTTCCAATAAAAAGGAAGCCAGGATAGAGAAATGTTTGATAATTGTAATTATTTAAACATGGATATTCTACCTAATTTTTAATAGTTATTCTAGCTTCATGGGTACATTGTCAATTAAATTAGATGGAGTTTCTAGAGAGAATGAACTTTAGGTGCATTTTGAGGCTCTTATGAGGCAAAAGAACAAAGTATTTTGAGGTACTTGGATATATTAGTTTGAACCATATCTAATTATTGAGGCAACTGTTTTTGTCCTACTAAATTGACAAGTTTATATGATTCACTGTAGTTTGTACTTAAGAATTGCCTTGTTTTCTTTTTATTCATTGAGAAAACTGACCTGATACTGCATTATGAATAATTTGTATTTGTCAGAAGAAATAACTAACAAATTTAGTTTTATTAACTGGTATGGTTTAGCAAGAAGTCAAAACATCAATTTCTGAAAGATGACTATTGGATAGAAACTCAGTTGATATTGTTTGTGAATTTTGTTCTAACCTTAGTTTAAAATATAATACCTGTGAAGCTCAAACCAAGAAGAGGAGGTCTGCTTTGGAAGACAGACTTTATCAATATATAATTTTTTGAAATCAGGGCCAGAAGTGAAAATCTCTTTAAAGTATTTATAAAACCAAATTTCATGACAGGAAAAGGCTCACAGTTGAAACTCTTGTAATATCCAAAATTAGTGACCAAAAACAGTAGACAATGTAGTCTCAAAAGATTTTCCATGTCAGAGTCAGAGTCAGAACTGAATATGTTAGAATCCCAATTGGCACCCTTATATTCCACTCGTATGTATATTTTAAAACAATGATATCAAAAGAGCATATAATAAGTAGTCCAGAAGATTATTCAAATCATTAGCAAGAGGTTGTGGTGTTATAATGACACCATTGCCAAAAATAAGGACATAGGAACATAATCTTTGCTTCTTTTGTGATGCTTCATAAAGAAGATAAAGGAGTAAAAGAGTATCCTAAGAAACAAATGAAAATTGTTCCACTGTATTACACAGTAGTGTAAATGTGTTCTTATAAAAATAATCATGTGATAATTCCTAGCATAGCATGAAGATAGGTATATATTAACTGCTTAATAAAAGAGTGATGACAAAAAGATGCATATTTTTGGCTTATATTTTACAAAAGAGGCTTGAACTCTAAACCTAAGAGGTAGAGTCAGGAGTTAAAGTAATTTCTTTCATTGTGAATGAACATTCAGTAAGTTGCAACATTTCTTTGTATTTTTAGTTATAGTCATCAAAAATTGTCCTTATTAATTCATTCAATTCCTAACTAGCAGTTAAGAATTTAAAGTCAAAATTAACTTAAAAAAATTCATTCATGTTATATTCATAACAGCCATAGGAGATAGGAAAAATATTACCATTTTATAAAGAGTACAATCAAGGATTAAATAATTTCTCCATGGTTTGCAAATTATAAATAGCAACTTCAACTATTCACACCCTTGTACTTCAACATCAAGTCTGGTGGTTGCTGCTGTCTTTGACATTTCATTTCCATATCTCACAGCATTTGCTATTATAAGTTCTTGGAACTGACATCCTTTTTCCTTATTCAATCTCTATTCAAAATCTTTTATTACAAAAATAAACAAATAAATCAAAATTGCTACATCTTTCTTCATCTACCACCTCTTAGTAAAATCATTATCTTCTCATTGCTCTTCCATCACTACTGTACATGATTATTTGCTTAAGATCATATCATTAAAGTCCTAGTTTGAGTTGTCACAATAGATGAGTCTTCTGTTATTCTCTATTTTCCTGTTTGTTTGTTTGTTTTGCCATTTTAGAACATTTCATGGAAAAGAGAATACTTTTACTGTCTATAGAGAATCCTTCCAATTTGATTCAATATTGTGCATATATAGTTCTCAGTAGATTTTAAAAATGTGAGGATAAGGATAATAATACTCTCCTGAATAAGACACATAAGCTGTTTAGAGAGCTAAGAACAATGCCACATGGAATTTATTATTATAGCCATTAGAGCACTTAGGGTGACTTATCATAGGAAGGTGAATAGGATCTTGGCCTCTATGCCAAATTTAGAGGAGTTCAATGGCATCTTCCCAAATTCTGCCAATTCCCAGGGCCCTTGGTTTTCAAGATCACCTTTTCATTGATTCCAACTATTAAAACTACAAACTCTTATTTTCCCACACATGTAAGTTTCCATGGATTATTTTTATTCTCTACTAGATACTGAAATGTAGACATGGACCTTAGCTTTTTTTGCTTGATCTTTCTTCATATAATTTACATTGATAATTTGTATATAGAGAGATCTTTATTAAATGTTTGGGTAGATAACAAAGAGAGAAGTAAAACACAAAGAAAAAAAATTTTTAAAAATTATCTTTTGAAGTCTTTTGACCTTATCACAGCACCACTGGCTGTATTTCTTTGTAAAGTCTAGATAGATTACAACATTGTTGCCATCTTTCTGTTCTATTTTTTTCCCTGCTATCCTCCACTCAAATTCCTCTTTTGTCATGCAGCATGAAGTATCTCTTTTCAAAAACCATGATTTCCAGATCTCACCATCTGTATCCAAAGTTTCCTGTATTTTCTTTCAAAATGCATTCTGTCTCTAAGAACGACTATGATACAATGACAGATTTTCATATGGTGAGAGAGTTTCTCCAGCAAAGTGTGTTTGTGTATATATGTAATTTATGGAGGTTTTCATAAAAATCTATATTTTCAACTTTTTTTTGAAAAATAGAAGCTCTGGAAACACCAATCTCCCACATCTGCATGAGAACAAATATCTTTGAATAGTGACTGACCCAGTCAAATGGAGCATTACCCTTTCTGATTTTCCAAAGAAGCATTTTAAATATACCAGATTGATAAACTGAATCTGTAGAAATTCTGGATTTAGAACATCTAGATTGAAGCCTTAGAATTACTGTTTGTAAAACATTTGCAAAGTGATTCTTTGGTACAGTCAAAAATTGAATCTGGCCATAGACTTATAGTACCTAATGTATTAACAAGTATTTTTTGAGAATTGTGCCTGATATCAACGTTAACTACACTGTCTGCTAAGTACGCAGAAGTTTCCACAGTTGGCTGCCCTGTTAAAGAAGAATGATCTTGCCAGAATGCCTCATGGGCAATTGAACAATAGAATGTCAGAAGTCCTACATTGTGATTTGGTTCAAAATAACTAACTGGACCAATTAGGTTCACTCGCTCTACTATCTGAATTATCAAACACAGAAAGAACTATCAGGATATTCATGTGAGTTGAAAGATAAAAGTTAAAATTAAAAAGTCACAAGAGAGACACTGGAAGGGTTCTGACTGGGCCAACATGCAGTCAGAATTTATGAGAGAGAAAAATTACAATTAAGTTCAAAAAGTTATGAGGTGGAAAAGAAAAGACACATATACATGGACACAAACATTGGGTAAAGATTAGATAAGAAAATAACTAAAATGCAAGTGAGTTAAGGAACAGACTACAAACACAAAAATAATAACTAAGGAACTGGGAGTAATTCTGGGACCAGAGAAAAGCTCTAGAAACTTCAATGGCTGATGCCTCTAGTATTTACTTTAATTCAGTATAGTTCTTGTCTGGGCATCTAATTTTTAGTTTTTTTCTAGGATTCCACATATCTGTATTTCTGGAGTAAATTACATATTATTTTAGTTCATTGCCCTTATATCTTCATTAAATATAATAACTTGATATATTAATTGATATATTAAAAAAATAAGGGACTACATTTTTGTTCACCATTACTATCCTAGGTTTCAAAGAGTGCTTGGCTCCGAGGTGGGGCTCAACTAAATACTGTCAAATAAATGCCTAGTGAATAGAAGTGGATATTGAAAGAATAAAGGCAGCAGTAAATATGAAAAGAGAACACAGTCAAGAAATGTCAGCAGAGATTTTAAGCCAAGGACTTAAACTGTGAGGAATAGTAGTTCACAAACATAAACCTGCTCAATCAACAAGGTTGGCTGTTGGGGTTGGGGATTCGCTTGAAATCCCAAAGCAGGAAGTATATCTGGGCTTTACTAGGGGCTGAAACAAGGGGCTGTAAAATTAGGAATTGAGATTGACCTCTTTATCTTTCTGGGGCTACATAATTTCACATTTTTTTTTTAAGTTTTGGTGCTTCTGTTTCATTCTCATTTGAAACAAGATTGACTTCTTCTGCTGAAAGTTTCTTTTGTAGACTTGGAAAAATATAATGTCTCCTTGTTACAGTGAGCAACAGTGATTGATGAAACTTCACTATTCCATTTTTGAGAAGAGATTATTATTGATGTAGCTTATTTTCGGTGTCTATACCTGATCCAATAAGCTATGATTAGAGAGATAATATCAACAACATGGTTGCCTATTTTTCCTCCTTCTAGGATAGATTGTGAAGTTCACCCTCAAAAAATAGCGTTGTGGGTGGGGCAATACACTAAAGAACCTGCTATGCTAGGCTTGGCACAAAATGGACATGGGGGATACTGAAGAGTTGGAGTAGGAATAGGGCAATGAGTCTAACATTTCCAGACTGAGCCATCACAAAACATATATAGTGCTGATGGCAGAACTAGAAACTACAAGAACAAGACCCAGAAGGAAGCGTGAAAATAGGATAGTGTTGCATTGTAAGAGAGATATTGTGAGTTTAGTTTGGAGAAAATTGAGTTATTTGTCATTGGATCACAACATTTTTTCCTTGAAATGTGACAAATTGACTGGAATAAAGCTTTACTGAAATAAAAGGACTGTCATATTTTGACTCTTTAACCTAACTTACCAACTCCTTTCCTTTTCTACAAGATTTATGTAGATAAACCAGATTAACTTTTTCTTCTAGGTATCTTCTTAGGCATAATTTATAAAGCTCATTGACTGACATTTGAAATTGAACAATAGATATGGGCTTGCAAGTTCAAACACAAAATGAATCATGTTAAGACAATTCTCTGAAATAAAAAATGGTGGCTTAGTAAACTCATATCTATACTAATAGCAAGACTACATTTGTATATTATATTGCTAAATTTATAATGGACTCTAAATTTTACTCTGAATCTAGAAAAATTGAACCACAGTATAAAACATGCTTATTTTTCTTGAAAAAAAGTGGTTTTTTTTTTGCTATAATAAATAAGTATGAAAAATATTTCCCTTGCCATTCATACTGTATATACTATGGGCAGCTGATCTGTATGGCTCCTGCCTTAAAATTATATGGGATTTAAGGGATACAATTTATCATTGCAATTGTAATTGATTTTGTTGGATAGTCAGACAATATATGATAGGAAAGTATCAAATATTATTATCATATTTTTTTACTTTTTATAGAGCTTCTTAGCAACATACTATATTTATATTCAAAATAAAAGAACTTTAGTTGTGCTCATTTCTAAAACTATCAAGGCAAAAAAAAAATCAAGCAAGTCACTATAGAATTAAATAATGTGACAAAGTGTATCAAAAACCGGGATATGAGAATTTACACATAATAGCATGTGTTTTGTGGTAGTGATAGCCCACCAAAACCTAATTTAATCAAATATTTAAAGAGACAATAATTAATTTTTAAATAATTGCAGCAAACCGTATCTAGAAAGAAATGTTATTGTTTATTTTAATGGCAGAACATTGTTTCTGATGCAATTTTAATATTTTATTAAGGCAATAACTTTCATATTGTGTGTGTTTATCCCAGGTTTTTATGTTTGATGATATATTTGTGCCTTCTTTAAAAAACTTGTAATTTTATTGCACAGCAGTGGTGGATGATGGGAAGTGCTCATTTCCTACCTATTTAAGTATGTTCTATAATCACTAAAATTACTAGGGTTTAATCAAGCAAATTAAGAAAAAAATATTGGCTTATGTTAGAAACATAACTTATAACTATGCACACTGCTCTATATTTTGTGTAATTATATAAAACATTTTGCTAAGTGCTTTTCTTTAAAACTTTTTTTTATTTTGAATAGCTCTTAGGTATTTACATTATAACAGAAAAGGCCTTTAAAATTTATCTTATGTCTTTTATTCTTTTCAGAATAATGTATATTTTTAACATTTTGAGCATTTGCCTTTAAATTTGGGGAGATTTATCTAAGCCTTGTTTCAGTCATAGTTAAAACTGTGGACTACTAAAACTGAAAGGGTATACACACACTAACATGACTGTGGAAATAGTATTTGGCAGAAAGATACATGTTAAATGAATGACAAAAAGCATTTAAGATTGGGGAAAAAGCTAAGAAAAACACTTCTAAATTTTCCAGATAAAGATAACACAGTTTTCAGTTTTCAT
The DNA here is from genome assembly GCA_004027375.1 of Macroglossus sobrinus. NCBI lineage: Eukaryota > Metazoa > Chordata > Mammalia > Chiroptera > Pteropodidae > Macroglossus > Macroglossus sobrinus. The sequence continues at coordinate 34,995 of PVKZ01004898.1, forward strand.
TTGTGAGATGCAAACATCACACACACAGAATTGTACTAATTTTAAGATCTTAGCTTTTTTGTACACTTTCCCTTGACTCCAACTTGTGACTTATTTTTCCCCCAGTGTTTTGTTTATACTCTGCCAGACTTGACTTAGTCATCTGTGACTCCTTGTGCTACTTTAAACTATTTAACCTATATATAATAAAACTCTTCTTTTTTTTATTTAAAGAGATTTATTCTTTCATAGAGTATTGATAGAGTTCTGAGAACAGGATTTCCTTAGTACTAGAGAATAACTTGTGTTCAACTGGACACCACTTTGATCCTGCTTAATCAATCTTAAAGGTAAGATCTGAAAGTATAAAGCTCTCTTTAAGTAACTTAACTGTGTCTCAGAATAAAGCTTGAGAATATTTATTGGAACACAAAAGATATCAAGCACCCATAAAGATTACAAAGTATGGCATCTGATAAAAGATAACCATGCATATAAATAATCAGGAATATACAGCATACATGGTGATAAGGAAAATAATTGAAACCCAAGCAAAATGAGCAGATGGTAAATTAAGAGACAAAGACATTTAAACTTGTTACAACTGTATTCCAAAGTTTAAAGTGTTGCATTGAGAATGTGAAAAAATAAAAAAATACAAAGACCTAAACTGGACTTCTAGTTATAAACTTCAATGTGTGAGATGGAAAAAACAATGGATGAATGACATATTAGATGTTGCCAAAGAAAAAATAAGTAGTGAATTTGAAAATATAAGAATACAATCTAAAATGAAACTCAGAGAAAGATAATAATGTTTTTAAACATGCACAGAGTATCGGATATGTATGATATTTCAAGGAGCCTAATAAATATTTAATTAAAGTATCTGAAAGAAGGTATGGGAGAAAATATATTTGAACAAAAATTAGCCAAATAGTCTTCAAATGTGATAAGACAGTCACCGATAGCCCCAAGAAGCTCAATAAACACACACACACACACACACACACACACAAAGAAAACAAAAGAAAACTACACACACACACACACACACAAAGAAAGAAAACAAAAGAAAACTACAACAGGCACAACACAATCAAATCATTTAAAGATAGAAAACTTAAAAAAAAACTAGAAAGAAAAAATATGAAGAAAATTAAGAATGAAGTCAGTGAAATGGAGGAAAGAATAATAGAGTAATTCATTGAAACCAAAAGCTGGTTCTTGCATAAAAATTAATAAAATTAAACTTAGGCCAAATGGCCAAGAAACAGAGAAAGAAGACACAGACTACCAATATCATAAATGAGAGAAGTCACATAACTACATAGTTTATATATGTTAAAGGATAATAAGCTAGTATTATAGGTAACTTTATGCCAATAAATTCAACAAGTTAGATGAAATAGAAAATTTCTTTAAAAAAAAAACTACCAAAGATTACTCAAGAAGAAATAACCAGTATATCAGATTTATTAAAAAAATTTAGTTTAATAACTTCTCACTAAGAAAATTTCTAGCCCAGATGGCTTCACTAGAAAATTCTTCCAAACATTTACAGAGGAAAAACACAAATTTTTACATAAATTATTCAAGTAATTGAAAAGAAAGAAATACTTCATTCATTTGAGGTTGATAATATTCTGAAACCAAATCATAAAACTATACATTAAAAAAGAAAATTGTAGACTCACGATACCTCATGATACCTCAGAAAAGTAGATGTAAAAGCACTAAACAACATGTTAGCAAATGGAATCCAATAATATAGCAAGAGAAGAATGAAAGACAGCCAATTTGATTTTATCTCAGCATGCATTAAAAATGTAACGTTAAAAATATAATTCAGTGAAGTTCAAAATATTAATAAAATAAAAAAGAAAAACATAATTATCTCAATTGATTCAGAAAAATGATTTGACAAAATATACTTGTTCTGGAGAAAGATGGTAAGGAAACAAGGAATAGAAAAGACCTTCATCAACCTGATTAAGGAAAACTATAGAAAACAGTTAACTTTAGTTAATGATGAAAGACTAAAAGCTTTCCATTATAAGATCAGAAAAAAAAAAAAAAAACAAGGATGTCCATTCTTATTACTTCTATTCTACATTGTACTAAAGGTTCTATTTAGCACAATAATGCAGAGGGGAAACGACATCCAGATTAATAAGAAAAAGAATTAAAACTGAGTCAGAGTTGAAATCATCCTCTATGAATATTATCCAATAAAATCTATAAGAAACTATTAAATGAGTTTAGCAAAACTGGAGGATATAAGCTAATTAAGCAAAAATCAATTATATTTCTAGATACTAACAATAAACAATTGGAAAGTGAAATTGAAAAATATCTTTATAATAGCATAAAGACATGAAATACTGAGGGATAAATATGAAAAATTACCTAAAAGACCTGAATATTGAATTTTATAAAACATTGCTTTATTAAATGGAGAGATACATCAAGTCGAAGTTCCCAATATTAAAATGTTAATTCTCCTAAAATTGGTGTGTAGATTCTATGTGTTTATAAATAACATCTTGGTAGGCAAGTTGATTCTAACATTAATAGGCTGACAAACTTCTCTGCCATTTAAGTGTGACAATTTTCCTTGGAAATTAAGTTCTCATCTCATGTTCTGATCTATTCAATTTCAATGACAGTACTAGCTACCTCACATGAGTATATAAGGAATGCATGAGAGAATGTGCATAAATCCCTTAGAATATTTAAGTCAGTGAAAGGTAGAAATAGTTTAGAAATTATTATCAGAACCTCACTCTACAGTACCTAATTTGTTCATTGTAATTATATTTATATTAGCTATATAGTAACTTGTATATATTTATTTTTTATATTCGTAAAATTTCTATAAAAGAAACTCTAGTAATAATCATTGCTAGATATATATTTTATAAGCAACATGAGGATAACCACAATACCTCAGTTATTCATTCCTCACTTTTTTCCCAGTGCCCAAGCAAAATGTGTGCTATATGATTGTTGAACAACAGGAATGATTTGGGTGAATTCTATCTAAATATAGAAATCAGAATTTCACTGGTCAGAGTCAAAAGATCATTTACATAGCTGGGAGAGTATCATCTAGTTACCTGAATAACTTCTTTCTAATTAAATTTAACAATGAGATAGGTTTCTAAGATCTCCAATATGTAGTGTTCTATAAGCTTGAAGCTGTTATTCATGGCCTCAGATATGATGTCACCCCATATGTTTCAATGAAGATTGAATTGTAATTGTAGATAGAAATACATAATTCTGTGTGTATTAAAGTTATGTTTCAATGGGTTAGTAAAAAAGATAAAATAACCAATCACTATTTTCTTTTGATTTTCTTAAACCCTGGGAGTTTTTTTCTCATGTGATATATCAAGAAATTACTAAAATGTGTTTTTGTGTGAACAAATATACATACAGTAAAGGATATGCTCATTCAGAATAAGGTATTCTTATATCTATTAAACATTTCTTCAGTTTTATATTTTTTGAAAAATTATTAATTGCTTTTTATAGTTACATATACCAAGTTAATATATTCTAATTTTACACATTTTATTATTAGAAGTATAAAATATAATATTGCATACAGTGAAGAAAAGTCCTTACTTGCTAACTTTTTCCCCCATAGTTTTTATGGATGTCTTTCTCTTTAATCAGGGGTTTGAGCCCTTCGACTGCTGAACTAGCAAACTGCTTATAAGTTACATATGGTACTAGCCTAAACTGCAGACTTTGCAACACTTTCCAAGAATTTCAAAAATTGCACAATGAAAAATATTCAGTATATCTTAGTAGTAAAGGTATGATGAGGAAGACACATTCAATGGCAGAGTAAATTTGTTCAGAAAAAGAGCTGCACAGCAATCAAGATAACCAGTGTTACCATATTACCCCGAAAAAGGTATTGAAAATTCTTGCCTCCATCTTTGCTAGAGAAAAACTCATCACTGCACAGCTCAAACCATCCAAAATAGAAAATGCTTGATTCTTACTCTCTCATGAATGGATGAAATAACAAACCAAGTAAAGGAAGCATTTTTCAATGGTCAGAAAATCCACCTACTACTGTCCCTCAACACCTCCTCTTAGAAATTCTTCAAAGCAATCTATGTACCATATGAAATTAGATGCATTCAATTTATTTTACAAGATCTCCATAATAGCTTTGGACCAACGACTTAGCAAGCTAATGAAAGTAACTTCTGACTTGGAAGCATTTTTTTCCATTTAAAAATATTGCAGCCAAGAAAAAAAAATATTTTTTAAATGTAGAAAGCAAATGATATACCATAAGAGAAGTAAATTGTGAATAAAATAGCATTTTGATGATAAGAGGAAAGATGCATGTCTGACTTTGCCAGAGCCTAGGCAGCAGGGACCTTTTTGGAAGTTGGGAATGATTGGATTGGCCAGAGTTAGTTTTGTTGTGCATGGAGCTTCCTGTTGGCTGGCCTGACATAGGGCATTATTAAGCAATTTGGGCTGGAACATTATTATTCTCCATAAAGAATTTAAAGAAGATCCTGACTTGAGCCTACTGCAAGAGGAGTCATGCTGTGCCATGGAGTATAAAAATATCATCAGTCTTATGTCACTGGCACATTCAAACACCTAGTGGAATAAGCCAGGCACCAATGTTCAAGGTTTTATATAAGGTAACAGCTGCTTTGGTCAGACAGTTAATTAAATATGTTAATTTCCCATACAACCAACAGTAGCGACAACAGATCAAAGAAGAATTTTATGATATTTCTGGGTTCTCTCCTATACTCAGGAGGATAGATTGTGCCCACATTATCTCCCAGTCTTCTTTGTGCTGTAATGCTGCTTTTCTTCTTTGGAAACAGCCTTGTTCTATGACACTGCAAATATTGTACATGCTTTGGTACCACTCTAACTACTGCCAGTTGTCACCACTCCAGTCTTGAAAGGCTATTTGGGTCTGATCCCATGCTAGTGTTGGGTTAGTCAGTAAATATCACAAATCATGCTGAAGGTGGAGAATGGGCTCTTTCTCCATTTGTGTCATTCTTGCTTGACATTTATATCTCTGTGGAACTGATAGAGCACAGATTGTAAATCACATAAGAGCAATGACTAGGTTCTATCCTAGGCATGAGGAAGCACCAAAAGATTGTTCAAGATGGTGTTATGAGTAAATCACATGGAGTGCACTAAACTGAGAGTACACTGTTTAAACATAATAATATGCAAATGTGCTTTCTGGCAATATGTGGCACTATAAAAAGAATAAAATGTTTTCAATTTAAGAAGAGAAGTAATCACAATATCTAGTATTTACAAATGTAAAAGTGATATGTAATCATTTATACTCTTTTTGTCATGTGGAGAACTTTGAAGATTGCTAGGGGAGGGCATTCTCATTGTGATAATACAACTGCTTTATACATCTAAATAAAAAGTTCAGAGAACCTGGACTATTGAAGAACCGTTGGAAGAGGTCAAGTTTTGGTGACCGATATTTTGATGAAAATACATATCAGCCTACAAGTTTCTCCAGAAACTTCAAAATGCACATGGTTGGTGATTAGGTAATCATCAGTAGAATAACTGTTTTCTTATGTCTAACATCACCTTTTTTAAGAAGCATGATTTGTGTATAACATGTGTTTTGGTCATATTGCTTAAAAGTATCTCTATTCTATATCATTAAACCTGAATGCAAAGTGATAAAATAGGAAAGACTTGAGAACAATAATTTCAGCTATAATTGCCAGTATATTTCTGTCTTCTCATCTGTAAAATAAGAGAATTGAGGAATAAACTTTGAGATCACATCCTGGTATAATCTTCTATTTGATGCAATGAGAAAAAGCAAAACATTCTGACCTATCACCAACTGGCTGGTGACTTAAGCAACTGATTTAACTACTCTGAGGCTCCAAAACTCTGTGCATCTAAGACCATTATATATATGAATATGGTTAATGAATTACAAAGTAATATAAAATATTAGTTATTATTGAGATTCCTTGTTTAAATATAGTTCATTCTTTTAATAAAAGATACAATTGTATTTATTTAAAAAAAAACTCAGAACAATAGTGATATTGCTAAAATTCAGTCCAAGCCCAAAAGCTTGACAACCAGAAGCTCCAATGTCCAAAGTCCAGGAAAAGATGGACAGCCTAGCTGAAGAAGACAGAATTTGCCCTTCACCTTTTTGTTCCTTTCAGACCTTAATGAATGTAATGGTGCCTGCCCATACTGGTAGAAGAGGATCTCTTTACTTGGCCTGCTTCATTAAATGTTAATTTCTTCCAGAAACACTCACATAAACACATTCACAGATAATGTTTTACTGGTTATCTGGACATGTTTTTACCCAGTCAGGTTAATCCAAAATTTACCATCACATAAGTATTCACTTATCTTCTTTTGTTTAACATCATCAAAGGGGGCAGGGAATTATTGAGAATTTAGTTAGAAGAGAACACAGTCAACATCAGAGTTGAGAAAGGTTTTTAGGGCAAATAAAGAGAAAAAAAATCAATATCTTATGGTTTAATCTGACTTCAAATCTCTAGGTCTACTGTAGTTTTCTCCTGAGGAATCAAACATAGTTTCTAAGTATGACTACAGAATACATAAAACATCTCACTGGTTGGGAGAGTAAGAAGGGGGGTGATTCTTGAAACAGTAGAATTATAATTTTAAGTCAATTTTGGCATATTAAATGTATGGTTTATAAACTATCAGAAAAAAATAATAGTTAACAATGGATGTAAAATTATCTACTCTTTCCTGAATGGGCAGCCAGAGTATGGAAGCGGGGTGTTGTCAGCAGTTTCCCAGGGCATAAGTTGGTGTATTATTTATGGTTCTCTAGAGAAATAGAACTAATAGTATATCTATCTATCTATCTATCTATCTATCTATCTATCTATCTATCATCTATCTATCTATCTATCTATGATTGTTAGGTAGTTAGACATGAGCAACAGGGGAACAAAGGGATGAAGGCCCAGTCTAGAGGCCACCCAAAGAACACCTCATTGGTAGTTAAAGAATTCCTCCTGCATCCTGACAGACAAAGGACTGGGAGGCCATAAACCTATAGCTGGTTTAATCTGGCAGCAGACCCTTGCACAGAAGGTACTACCTTAACCAGCCCACAACCTCAGACTCATTATACCATCATTATACTATCATCTCTATGCCCCGATGTTCATGAATCTAATAATGGACTAAATTTTGGGTAAGCACATGAGCGGTAGGCAGAGAATTATATAGCAGCCAAATGTCCATCAAAATTACCTCAAGTGTCAATCACCTAGGAATGTCTTTGTAACCACCCATCAGGGCCCTAATATAATACAGACCTTCCCACTTCTGCATGGTTACATACCAACTCTCTGAGAAACTTCCACTCTTCCTTTGGAGCATACTCTTTTATCTTTTCACCTCCCAAATTTCACAGAGATGCAGCCTTCCTTAGCATGGCCCATCTCCTTCTAAAACATACTTAAATAAATCTCGCTTTTTCTAAATCTTACTGATATGTAATTATTTGCTGCATTGGTGGAAAAGAACCAAGGAAAAACATGCGTTGCAATTCTGCACTGTGATCATTACTCCATGCCACTGGTGCAACCCTGGAGTTCAAATCCTCCACAAATGGTAACATGATTATATGTGTGTGTGTGTACATATGATTGTGTGTGTGTGTGTGTGTGTGTAATCAAAGGATTTATTGTAAGGTATTGGCTCACACTATTGCGCAGGCTGAAAATTCCCAAGATGTGCCATCTGTAAGCTGGAGACTCAAGAAAGCTGGTGAGATAGTTTAAACATGAAAAGGTTCTTGGACTTAATTTCAACGCGCGCGCGTGTGTGTGTGTGTGTGTGTGTGTAGAAGCTTCTTCATAGCAATAAGCAGTTCTTGGGCACCCTGCTTTATAACTCAATTCTGACACTACCTTCCTGGACAATCAGATTCCCCAGTAAAGAGTTCAGTTGCACAAGACCACCTCTATTTCAGAGACCAATGGCATGCCCAGGTTGTTACCTGTGCTGCTAACTGACCAGCTACAAACTGGAAGTTCCAATGACCTCCTATAACTCAGGATGCCAATTACAAGTGCAGGTTGTTACTTATACTTTTGACCAACCCACTATAAATTGGAGGTTCCCATGACCTCTTCCTTGAATTTAATTGGTTTGCTAGAACAGCCCACAAAATTTAGGAAAACTTGTTTACTCACTAGATTACCAATTATTACAAAGGATATTAGGGGATATGAGTCAATAGCTAGATGAAGAGATACATAGGGTGAGATTATGAACAAAGGAGCTTATTCTGTCCTTACAAAGCTTGAGGCCCAACATAGTGGCTTGTGGAAATTCCCTATACCATTTCCCTGTGGGTTCTTAGGAAAGCTGCATTACATAGGTCTAATTGGTTAACTCATAACACATTTGTGATTGGTTCAACCTCTAGCGCATGTTCCCCTCTCTGAAAATCAAGGGGCAAGAATGAAAGTTATGACCTTCTATTCAGTTTGTTCCCCTGAACACCAGCCCTATCCTTAGATGCTTTGCAAAATTCCCTTCATTAATATAAACCCAACTGTATTAGAAAGTTTTTTTGTGAATAACAGAACACCCATTTCACTTTTATAACTTGGAAGAGTTTTCAGGAATTAAGGACAAGAGTTCAAGGATTATAACCAAAGATGTTCTTGTTGCTCTTATCACTCATGAAATACCAAAAATTTTGGGAGCTGTGAGCCAGGACCATGGAGAAAGACTAAATATATATGAGAAATATTTTTTGGTCATCTGAATAACAAGTATATATTTTTCTTAAAAATCTCAATATCACAAAAGGCCTGAGAGCCAGAAAAGTGATGGTATAGATTCTAATCCAGGTATGAAGATCTGAGATCAGGGGCACCAAGAGCAGAAGATTGATGTCCGAGTTTATTAGTCAGGTGAAGTTAATTCAACTTCCTCTGACTCTTTATTCTATTTAGGCTCTTAACAGATTGGATAATGCCCACCTGCATTGAGGAGGATTATCTGCTTTACCAGTCTTCCAATTTAAATGCCAATCTCTTTCAGAAACTTTCTCACAGATACACCCAGACACATTTAACTGTCTGGCAGCTCTAGGCTCAGGCATGACACATAAATTTATGGATTTAAGGTGCTATGACCAAACAAAACATTGTATGGGATTTCCAGATTAGTACTGTGGTAACAGAGGTTGAACTGGTTTTCCAAATAGAAACATATCCAAGAAAATTAAAAGTAAAAATGACAGATTCTACAAATGACAAATTAGGATATTTCAGTTTATGGGTAAGAGTTTGTACTGTCAAAGTTGTTTTGTTTTCTTGAACGTTTCATGTAGTGACTACTGTCTTAGGTGTAGTTCTCTAAGAAGATGGTTAAAAGAGTAGATTCATTGTTATGGATTCAATAGCAAAGCTTTGTAATCCATTCATTTAATTCGCATTTTGAGATATTTAATACCACACTACAAAGTCTTCCTTGAATTCACCTGACATTGAACACTATCTCATAGAGTTGAAATGAACATAATACTTATATGGGAAAGGTTTGGAGTATATAAAGTGGGATTAAAATTCTGTCATTTTCTTGTTGCTTTTCTTCTTTCACCAATTTTTTAAAGTTAATATGTACTTGACACTGATCTGAATACTTCATCATATACATGTTAGCTCTGACAAACTGTACACCAATTCTATAAGAAAAGTAACTTTCCTTAAAAGAAAAGAATATTTTACAGATGAATAACCCGAGACCTTAAGTAACCTTTGGCAAGCTGTACTGTTGCTTGCCTAAGGTTACTTAACCAAGGAGTGACTGAAAAGTCCAGCCCAAGATTATTTGTCTTCTCAACCTGAGTTCTTAATAGTCCACCTCCCAGTTTTGAAAGGCAGAAGCTCGAAAACTCAGTAAAGAACATCTGTTGAAAACTGGGCCAAAATTATTATAACATTAGGATGAAGTCTTAAATATAATTAATCCAACAGCCTTATATTATTACTCTTGTGGAGCAGAATGTGTGATAGGGTTCTCTAGAGAACAAGCAAACCAAAGAGAAGAAGATAATGGACTTGGAGAGGAGTCTCTAATGAGGCACTAAAGAACTCTGTCTTCCATCCCAATTTATTCCTTTAAAAAAAGTCATTATATTTGAATACTGTTTTATAAAGTATTTTAAAATAGTTTTCCTTTTTTGATTTAATTTCTACAGAGCATCTATTATATAATGAGTGAGATGTTATAATCACAATTTTATAAATTGTGGATAAAAACCTAAGCTTTTAATTATAAAACTATCTTAAAATGGTATAACTAGTAGGTCCAGATTGAACACAAGTGTTTTTGCTTGTTTATTTTGTTTTTAAATTTGTTTTAACTTCAAATGCAGTGTTCTTTTTAACTACATTATTCATTTTGAGATAAAACATTGCTACCAAATGCATGTAAAAAAAACACTAAAAAAAAACACTATGTAAAAAAAACACTAAAAAAAGTTTGATAATTTTATGATTATCTTTAAATTGTTAAACTTAAGTATGAAACAGAGGAAACAAATTGCAATGCAAATAAATCTAAAGGTCAAATTTAGATTTAAAAAATAATTGTCCCAAATTGTGCAGATTTCCTTGTCATAAGCTTGCTATAGATCAACAGCATTATAGAATTATTCAAAAATCGTTAATGAAAGGCAAAATTAGGAGAAATATATTGTTCTAGGGAATGAGGGTGACAACTTTGTCTTCTCTGCATTGGTCAAAATACAACTAGAGTTTTAGTTTCATAACTGGTAGGACATTTAAGAAAGATATTAGCAAGCAGAAGTCCAGAGGAGATGACTAAGTGGTGAGATGTTGTCAGGAAACTGATCTGTCTCTTGGGTGGGGCTACTAAGGGCATCACCCAGAGCCACAGGCAGAGTTCTAAAGATCTGAAAAGTAGCATTTTCTTTTATGCTCACAACATTCTTAAATAGAAGAAACTAGTCTTATTGCCATTTCACAGATGAGAAAAATGAAAAGTGACTGCTCCAATATTTAGAGTAATAAGCTAGAAAACTGTTCATTTGTCATTGAAGAATTTAAGGATGCACTTGTAAAAGTACACAATTATGATAGAGAAATTCTAACATCATATAAGGTCCTAGATTTGCTTGCTCTCTGATGTATTTTTATTACTTCCTGTAAATCTTGTATCTCACATTTAAAATTAAGTTCAATAAGTTTATTTCCTTTAGCATAATGCAATATTAATATAGATATACAATATTTATTTTTTATTATATGTAATATAAAATATAGACAACTATAAATTTAAATTGGCTTTCAACCATATATTTTATATATGTCAGGACTTTTTTAAAAACCTGTGTTTTAGCACCTTAATAAAGTGTTTTATATTTTATTATTTGAAACAACTAAATCCCTTCTTTGATATTATTCTGTTTTTTAACTTTTTCTCCAAGTTTTTATTATTGTAATTTAAAAATTGAAGCATTATGTATACAAAAATGAGAAACAAATAATAATAAAAAAAAGTTTTATCTATCACTGCTCCAACATCAATTCTCTAACACCAAGTAACTGTTCTGACACAAATTTCTTGCGCTTAATTCTTACACAAATTTCTTGTGCTTAATTATTTAAGTTAAAGGCTAAGTTTTCCATCAAACTACCCTTAATTTAGATGCCATACACAAGTTTTGGAGACCACCTGTACTTTTAACTGAAATACTATTAATTCAAGGTTCTACAGTCTGCTCAAATTTGATAATTTGCTAAAACAACTCACAGAACTCACTGTAAACATTATACTTATAATTATAGTTTTACTGTAAAGGTTACATGTCAGGAACAACCAAATGTAGAAATGCTTAGGACAAGGTTTGGGTGAGTGTGGCATGTCTTCATGTAAAATTTTTATTCCTTCACCTTGTGGATTCTGGGCACAACACCCTCCCAGCAAGCACATCAGTGTGTTCACCAAACAGGAAGCTCCACCAAACTCGTTCCAGAGTTTTTATTAGGGTTTCATTACCTAGGCATGATTGATTAAATCATTAGCCATGTGAGAGAACTTAGTCTCCAGCTTCCTTCCCTTCTTCCTCTGGAAGCTGGGCTGTTCCGAAGTTCAAGCCCTCTAATCACATACTTGGTCTTTTTGGTGAGGAGATCCCGTTGTGAAACTATCTCGAGGGCTGCTGTGACTCACCATATTAGTATATCAAAGACACTTATATCACTCAGGAAATTCAAAAAATTGTTTAAGCTTTATACCAGGAACCAGGAACCACAGCTAGATATATCCAATATTATGTATTTATCCATCATCCATTTGAATGTTCATCCAGTTGCCCTGTTTATAATTTAAGCAGTTTATTGTATTTCATTATAAAAATAACATGTATTTTTACACAACCACATTTAAACTCTGAGAATATATTTAGATTAGTTATGGTCAAACAAAGAAAAATATAGGTTAAAAAAAAAGTTTGCCCCTTTGTTGATTATTAATGAGTCATTAAGTGATAGGTTTTATTGATTAAGTATACCCAGGATGATTCTGAGAACTCCCCATGCCTTGCACACATTGGAAGTAGTTATCTTAGGTTAAGAACTAACTGGTCACATTGAAGTGCATCTAAGTTGCTTGAGGAAAAGGAATTTGCATTTTCTTCCCCTTCTCTTTGTGAGTGAAGCACCGACTTTAAGCATTATCTTTATCAAGAAGCATTTTACTGTGCTATTTTAATTAAGTAGCTCTGTTTGGCCAACAACTCAATCTGATGCTTTTCATGGGGATTTTTTTTTGTCTAAATATATTTCTAGAAGCAAAGGTATATTATCATTTATGTCAGAAAGTGACATGATCTTCGTACTTGTTAATCCACAAATAAGGATACGTCTATCACAGGCAGAGAAAATGAAGGGGTGGGAAAAGAAACAATGCATAACAGCAGGGATTCTGTGTGTGTGTCTAGCAGAGCATGAGAAAATGAAGAGGATGCTGATTTAGTTTTCATTCTATTCATTACTGAAGTTGTAGAGATAATATAAACATGGATATTGTCATTCCTTTAAGTCAATATAATTCATGTGCACTTTATAAGGTTATCTTTCCTAAGGTTTTGTGGCAAACTTATAGAAACCTTAGAATAATTCTGAGGACTAAAGGGAATGAAGTCTATGAAAAATGGAGTGTTCTGTTAGAATTGAGACTAAAGGCATACATCCTACTTATGTACACCTGAGTTCTGAGTTTTGATGCAAATGTTGAAATGACAGGTAGTGAGAAGAGAATTACCATGTCTGCTCATAGTCCCTGAAATGACATCCCTTGGACAAATCTCCCTGCCAGGGAAGAAACAGGCTATCTGGTATTTTGACAAAGAATTGTTTATAAACACCAGAGAAGACTTGGAGCTTCAGCAAAGGAGAGATTATGAGAGGGGGCAGGGACAAAGAGTCAAACTAAGAACGTCTGGGTGAAAAGAAGCCAATACTAAACGACATTGTTGAAGAATCTAATGATGTGAGGTTTAGTTGCAGAGAAGGCTGAGTAGAAGTTTGGGGCATCTTTTACTTATTTTTCTTATCATGCCATAAAAGAATTTCTAAAAAAATCTCAAAGCATTCTGAATAATTCTTAATTAAGTTAAGGGCCAAAATGAGACAAAATAAAAGTAGATATTTATGTCTGGGGAATAAGAAATATTTCTTCTCCCTTTCTAGATGAACTTGAATGATTTAAATTACCCAACTAGCTGTAGAGTTTTGTAGATATTGTTCATTAGGTGAGGAAGGAAGGAAGAGGACAAGGGTCTGATTGGGAGTCCTGCTAGAATCTCAAGGAGGCTACAAAAGACACAAAGTTACCTTGGCAAGACTTACAATGTCTTATAGTGACAAGTTCTCATTTAATTGGCTGCATCTCCTGTGTCACTGTAGCTGCTGTAAAGAATTCATTATTCATTAAATAAGTGATGAATATACTCAAAAATTGCAGCCACATGGGCTGCACAAATGCACTTTCATATTATTAACATGTTGCCAACTTGCAACTCTTCGAAGTCTGAATAAATGTTTTGACAAGAGGAGACAGCAAGGACAAATAAGAAGTAGCAGTCTTAAAGAAATTCAGCCCCACTTTTAACAGCTTTAAAGTCTTAAGAGTGTTTTCACTGGGGCAGTCCCAGATAAATTGTTCTTATATGTGCATGCAAGAGGCTAAAATTCCTTTGAAAGTTTATAATTTCTCATGGGAAAATGCAACATAAAAGTTACTTTTACTCATAGAAAAACAAAACCATATTTTCCTGTCAACCTTTGCTGCTGGGAATTTCAAACTTTTTGCATTTTTTCCCTGTGATTCTTAGCTGGCCCAAGGGACAGGCGTTTACAACATAATTTACTTTCAACGTGTCTCTGTAAATCATTGTAATACTCTCTATTGCTTGTTCAGAGTAAAAAAAAAAAAAACAAAAAACTCCCAATGAAGCTTCTTGTCCCACTTTGCCTAGAGCCCAAATAGAAACAGAAACTTTCCCTTTTAATGTCCATCCTCAAAGACAGACCCACACAAAGGATACATCATACACTGAGTACAGGTAAAGTTAGTACTATGGGAAGTATTCCAGGGAAAAGATTACATTTTAAGATTAATTGGGAGAGGAGAGATTTGCCTTGGGTGATGTGGAAATTGTAGAAATGCTCAAGTCATTTTAGAGTAGGTGGGTTGCCCTCAGCCAAATGACTTAATCTTTTTTCATAAGGTCATTTTTTCATATTTTTTTTCTAAGAACCTGTAGCATACTTTTGCCAAGCTATTACTATTAAGGATCATTCAGTTTTACATCAGAATTTGATGAGTTATACACTGGTTGAACCTTCACCTTTTACAACCTTAATGGGAATTTATTAGCTATTTCACAGTGTGTAAATTTGAATCTAGGTCAGATGAGAAAGAAAAATAGGGCATATCTAGGCCTAAAGAGTAACCTGAAAAATAATATATCAGAACAAAAGAGATAAAGTAAAAAATTAAACAGATGATTAAAAGCATTTTAAGCAATCTGAGATTAGAAGACAGAACCTGATAAATTAGGACACTACATAGACAAGTTGAGCTCAAATTCAGGTGACTAGTGAGCCTGGTGCCTATACAAGTGATGCAGATTAAGGAGTTAAAATATTGTATTAACCTGCTTGTGCTAACTGTCTATAACAGGAAATGTAACCCAGGTGGGTTTGATATTCACAAGATTAAAGCCTGTGTCTACCATTAAATGGTCACCACATTAAAGATGTTTTAATGAGGACTTGGGAGATAATGAATGAATCTCTAATTCACTGCAGAGAAGACAGCCTGACCTTCTTCTGACCTCTTTGCCGGCAGGTATCTTAGACAACATATTAGTTCTGCTTAAAGCCAAAATGGGACAGTCCACAAGATAAAAACAAGCCAAATGCTTAGAATGACTTTCGCTGGTGTTAAAGCCAGAAAAAATTTTCTCCCTAGAGTCCTTATAAAAAGAACACTGTGTAACAGGATGAAAATCACCCTCACAGACACCTTCAACTCACACACAGCTCTCTGCTTCATCAGGCTATTTCCCATAGTGACCCTCAATATTGTCTAGTGATAAAATGCCAGGAAAATACCACTAGAAAAGCCATGGCACAAGACTATTATTTAAGGATATAACTCTTTGCTTGTTTAACTTAATCCTGAATCAATTTTAGAGGCTTTAGAGGGACTGCTTATCTTTCAGGTAAGCCTTCATAAATATCAAGCATTTGATAGATTTAAGGTCATGGTGTAATAGAGATTGTATATGCAAGAAAATACTCAGAACACAGCAAATTTATTGTGATTCCACTTGCTTTTCCAGGCAGTACTAGAAGGTAGGTCTTTGGAGGAAATGAGAACCCAGTGACAACTTTCCCAAATGAAAGCTGATGTGTCTTCTACTGAGAGGTAAATCAAAGGAGAAGCTATAATTAGGAAAAAAGGAACAGGCAGGAAATATTTAGTGCAGGGGTCCCCAACCCTCAGGCCATGGATTGGTCCATGGCCTGTTAGAAACGGGACGCACAACAGGAAGTGAGTAGTGGTTGAGCAAGTGAAACTTCATCTGTATTTGCAGCTATTCCCTAGAGCTAGCATCACCACCTCAGCTCTACCTCAGATCATTAGGCATTAGATTCTCATAGAAGCACTGGTCCCTGTTGCCAACAAATTTGGGGACCACTATAGCTTAGTGTCTATTTGGTCACTGAGTACAAAACTGTCAAATAAGGTAAAATTAACACAAGTGAGAATTTATTTTGACTTGACAGCATAAATACAGCAAGTACTTTAAATCACAATGGTTTCAGATTTTTTCCTGGAAGAAACAAAACATGTTGGATAGAATTGATGGAGTTTATAAGAGCCTTGTATTGGAATATTCTTTCTCCTAAATAAACTTATCAAGGAAATTTATAGGTGCATTAAAGTAATATTGTGATTTGTCTATCTGTGTATAGCCTTAGCTTTTTTTTTTTTTTTTAAGATATATGTACTTTAAAATACTTAAGGAAACTGAAGTTAGAGGAGAAAATCCTCAAAATTATTTTCCAGGCCAGATTTATTTTGGCAGTCTTATTCAGGAAACTATGTAGTGTATCAAGTTTTGAGTATTGTATTTGGACACTAATCCATAACTGTAGTCATTAGTTTACTGACAACCATCTGCTTGGACACTACTCCTCCGTTCTAATAGTGAAGTTAAATTAAAATGACAACAAACAATTTTAACAGCAAAAGTAAAAATGGTGATAGCACCCCTGAACTCATACAAAGGGTTATGAGTCAAATAGTGATTCTATTTCATCATTATCTAAATACATATAGATGGAGAGTGCTATCAAACTCTTTTCACTACAACCAAGATCCTTGAAAAAAGCAATCTATGTTTGTCTTTTCTTTTTCATCTCTCATGTTTCTATCCACAGTCACCTTGCTTTGTCAGTGCATTCCACTGATGAGGCCTAGTTAATAGGTTGAACAAAGGTTTCTCTCATTATCCTACTTTACCTGAGTTATTAGATATTACAGAAGTGAAATAACATCTTAATAAATGTTGAGTACCCTTTAAAGTCTGCTTTCTTTGTCCAGCAACCATATATATTTCAGTGGCTCCCCAATAGCCACATCTAGTCTAGACTTCTTGCAGGTGATACAGACCTACAAGATATTTCATTTTAAATGTCTCAGATGTATTCTAGTAAAAATGCGCAAGACCATACATGTACTTTCCATATCACCCACCCTTACACAATATTCACCTCTTGTTTGGTTTTGTCAAATCTCAGATAAAAAAAAACCCACATACCCAGTTGCCTATATTAAAAATCCAGTCATTGTTGATTTCTTTCTCTTTTCTTTTACACAAACCAATTAAAAACAATGTCTTGCACATTTGGTTATAAGCAAATGAAAATACAATTTAAATTCGCTTAAGAAAAAAATAACAAAAATTTACTGGCTCATTTACCTGAACTGTTCAGTCCTAAATGGCTCTACGGCTTAAATTCTGTCCTTGGGACTTCTTAGGAGTCTTTCTACCTCTTAGCTCTGCTTCTCTCTGTGTTGTTTCCATTGCTGGTAAATTCTCCAGTTAGAGTAGCCAGAAGTCTACTGACTTCTACAGAAGACTTAAAGACCATTCTTTCAGCAATCCCAGCTGGAACAAAAAAATGTCCCTTCCTCAAAACTTTCAAACAGAAAGTCTAGGAATGTAATCCTATTGTCTTAATTCTTCCTGAATAAATCAACTGCTTATATCGGATCCAACAGCATGAGTAGGAGTAGGCATTGATCTTATTGGTCAGTTAGAATTATACCTCCACACCTGGAATAGAACTGAGGTCACTATCACTTAAAGCCCAAGAACGAGAATTGTGATGTGTTAATAGCACAGAAATTAGGGTGCTTTACCAATAAAGGGAAGTTGATGCTAGCAGAATATTCTAAGAATGTACATTTTTTTCCTAAACATGAACAAAATATAGAAAAAGAAAAAAAATGAGTGTATTAAACTATAACCTTCATGTAATGTTAAGTATACAGTAGGAATTGGTGAAAAGTAGGCATATTTTGAAGTCACCTGGGATTCCTTGGAAAACTTCTTTCTGTATTTGTCTCCTGAATATGAAGCAATTTCTACATATAGCAAGGCTTAATGGTTTTATTCTTTCAAAGTAAATTCTGGATTTTAAAAAGTAAAAAAATTAATTTAGATTTTTCTAACAAATAGTGGAATAATAGTTCAAGGGAGAAACTGAAGGTAAGAAGAAGTTTAAGTTTAAAGGAAAAAACTTAGAAATTACTTAAACTATGGTCATTAAGTACAAAAGGTTTTTTATACTAATTTTACCCATAAACTGTTCCTTTCTACTGCAAATTAAATAAAAGGAAAGCTGAATTTTCAGAAAGAATATTTAGATTAGGCATAAGGAATCTGATGGTTTCATGCATTTGAAAGCACCTATAGCAAAAGCAGAGGCTCAGATAGCCAAGACATGGAGTTGAACTGCTGGCTGAAATAGCATAAGAATGGTTTCTCAACCCATGATCCTCTCCGATCCTTTTCGATTAAGGAAACAATAAAGCTCTGAGTTAGGTGCTAAAATGCATTCACCCTAGGATGGAGATTATGGCTTTCTCTTCTGCTATATTCCTATAAATTTTTGAAAGCTGCTATCTGTTTAGATACTGGTTCATACTGCGGTTCATAAAATTCGGGAATTGGAATCAGCTGGAGAGCTTATTGCAACACACATGGCTAAGCCCCACACACAGCGATTCTGATTCAGTAGGTCAAGAGTGGGCCTGGACATTTTTATTTCTAAAAAGTCCCAGGTGATATTGAAGCTTCTTCTTTAGGCAGCCCACTTTGAGAATCACTTGTTTCAAAATCATACTGTTGTGGCAAGAAAAGATTTTGGGGATTCTTTTAGAATTAGGTGGCTTTGAAATTCATATACCCAGGTAGTTCCACATACTTAATTATAAGCATCTATAAGCAGTAATATCTTAGAATCTTTTTATCAAACTGGATTAATTAGTTTTCTCACTTTTTCTTAATTTTAGGTGACTGGAAACCCTTACTTTTAGGGAACTCTGCCTTGTGGACTTTTCTCCTATGATTATTTTTCTATTGGCCAAGCTACACTCTTTCCTCTTCTTTCTCCAGCTAACATATTTCCCATTCTCAAGTGAAAAACACAGACCTATTCAGAATTTCAACGAATAAGGCCTGGGTCCTTACATTTTTGTAAGACCTCATGCCCAATGATAATAAAGTGCCCAACTAACATAATGTTTTTGTAATGGGTCCCAGTGATTTAGTATAACATATCCAACAATAGTATGATACATATTTAAAAGTGATGCATCTTAAGCAACTTAGATGGCAGTGGAGATGGTGTGCTTCAGAAATCTTAATTTTTCTGAAAAGTGGTTCTAATTGTGAAAAAAAAAACTTCAGTTAAAGAATCATACAAGGAATTAGAATAAAATTGTTTCATGACATCTAGGCATGGAATAAAAGCAATATTTTCTAAATGGACATTTTTATTGAAAAGATGATTTTAAATATGCATGAATAATACAATTACAAAAAATATAGATATCAGAAGGAGAAAAGAATTATCTAAATGAACTCTCTTCTCTTTCAATTAACTAGCTCCTTGGCTATCTTGAATATTTCACTCATAAACTCATGAACTCTTCAAGGTAGACTGCAAATTCTAAGGCATATGATCATAATACGAGTTCTAGTTGGGTTTGAGAAAAACTGAGAACATTTCTGTTTTAAGTTGGTTGAATACTTTTCCTACATTTTTAATCCGATATTCAACAGTTAGACTTTTGTCAAGTGTGCAGAGGACAGGAGATTCTTGAATGATTTAATATATTGTTTTCTCTCCTTATATCCCCTAACTTGGGAGGGTCCAGGGTCTTAGTTTATTTATAACACTTCAGTGGGTGCAGAGAAGTCACTCATCACTTTGGAACCAGCTCATTTAAATTGGCAGAAAGAGAAGTCCCACTGCCCATTTTATGTATGAGAAAATTAAAGCTCTTAAGAAAAAATAAAATAGGTGAGACAATACATGGAAAGCACTCACTTCAGGGTCCAGCACATAATAAGCTATTATGGGTAAGATATAGTATCTCTTTTCAGGAATTTGTACAGGTTGGACATGCCAACAACCCATGGTGATAAGTTCTATAACAGAGTTATGTATAAAGAGAAAATGGAGTAGAGAGATGGGAACAACCAACTCAGTGTGGAGAGGCTCCAGAGGAATTCTCAGAAGATAAGATTCTTGAAGCCAATGTAGGAATTTAGCACATGGTAGAAATATCATATTTATCCATAGAATACATGAGACCATAGATGATTTCACCATGAAATTTAGATAAAATGATGCCTCATTATAATGCAATATAAATAGATTGATTTTTATCAGAACCACTTTTTTTCCTCTTTTTGGTTGAATTATAATGTGTAGTCAATTGTTCCCAAAGGAGAGATTCATCAAAATAATGGAGGAGCTGCTAATAAACACAAACCCGAGATACTTTGGTAATTCCAATTCAATTTTATAGATAGGCAAGAGGGTGGGATAGAGTGGCAAAGGGCCATATACTTTTGAAATCTCCCAGGTGTATTTCTGGTTATGAGCAATTCTGTAAACTATAGGTTTAGCTGTTTTCCTCCCTAGCTGAACATTGTAATCAGCCTTTTAAAATTACACAAATTAAAAAATAAATAAATAAAATAAAATAAAATAAAATAAAATAAAATAAAATAAAATAAAATAATAACTCAAATGTAAGTTCTAGTCATCCTTACTTTATTTTTTAAGTACTTCAGGTTGTAAGATCCAGCCAGGGTTGAGGGTCACTAGTTGAAGTAGATGAGTCTATTGTTAGAACAGGTGGTGGGAGGGAGGGGATAAAACAAATGTTAGAAGTTAAAAGGCAATGTTATGGAGGTTGTATTATAAAAAATAAGTGCTTTGAAACTGATTTTGTTATTTTTGTTTTACTTCTCCTCCAACCTCCAAACCTTATAAGGATATGGGAGGAAGGCAGATATTAGTTTGATGCTAGTTTCCACCAGTAATTCACCCTAAAACATTTCTTTCAGGGAGTGCTTGCAGTTTTCAGTGAGAAAAAAAAAATTTAAAAACATTCTCCACTGCATCCCAGTCTAAAATGGAACACAGTCTCTGTCATTTTGATAAGCAAGAGAATTGAACAAGTCATTTTACCCTAAAAATAACACTATGTAAGCAATAGTCCACTTTGTGGACAATCCTGAGTTTCATTGTAGTCAAAAAACAGGTTTTGGGGGAAATATCTTAAAGTTTCAGAATTCTCTTTTTGAATGTAACGTGTCCAACTTATATTTTAAAAGAAAAAGAAAGACAGCTAAGGTGAGAGATGACACAAGTAGTCATCCATCTTTCAGATTGCAACATTTGAAACCCAAAGGGTGACATATTTTGGAAGACATCATAATTCCCTTATGAAAGACATTTCTATTTTAACTATATATAGGCAACTACTGAAGAAAGATCTTCAAGTGAAGTGAATTCTTGAAAAGTCCTCATTTTAATTGGTCTAATATAGAAAAAATGATTTAAGGCTTTCCTTCAAATTGTTTCTTCATGGGTCTACGTCTGTTGTTTGCCACATAGAAATCATTTAAAATTTTAATTAAAAAAATAGATATTCTATTTAAGATTGTTGAAATTAATCTTAAATTTGTGGTTCAAAATTTACAATAAGACTAACACATGGAAAGTTGTTCTCATAAAGGTATATCTTCTGTAATTCTGAAGAGGTGGAAAAATAAACTCATGATAAAATAACTTAATGTTTTAATATTTATGGCATAGTTATGTTTGTGACACTATTTGCAAAGTAAATTATATATGTAAGATTTGTTAAAGTTAAGCAATATTTTCTTAATCTTACATCAAATTAGTACATTTCTTTCTGCAATTTTTAGAGAAAATTTACCAGTAGTTTGTCCCTGGCAGTTAGCTGACAGAGCTTCAGAGTTATAGAAATATTGGTGTGTGTGTGTGTGTGTGTGTGTGTGTGTGTGTGTGTGTGTGTGTGTGTGTATTAAATCTATATGTATTTATGTAAGGTGATTTCTTTTCCCTCTAAGCATTCTTTTTTCTCTGTCTTCCTCTTTTTTGGATAACTTAAGTTTCTATCTTTATGGATGTAATATCACTATTTAAATTCAACTAAAATCTGAAATAAAATGACATTATTTTGACTTTTGACTGAATTTTATTTTGATGTTTCTGCTTAATGAGCACCCACTTTTTAAATTTTAAAGCAGGAAAATACTCTGGTGTGTATTTTGCATTAAATGCCAAAAATCTTTTACATAGGTCATAGACTTAGCCTGAGTTTAGGCCATTAGTTACTAAGCAATAATATTTATACCATATATCATTTATTTATACTATATGAATGTTTTATGTTGTGTGGAGGTACTATAGCTGTTTCCTGGTTTATCTCTATGATTAAATTTCCTGCATGGTATCATAGAGTATGTAGTGTGACATAACTCAAATAAGTAGAAACAGTTATCTAAGTCATGAATCCTATCCGACCACAACCCACTTATTATAATATCTCTCTTCAAGAAACTTCTTATATCTCATTAAATAATTAAAGGGGAGGGTTGATTTATTTGCCTTTCCTTTATCTATAATGACCTTAAAAGAGGAAAGCAAGAAGGGATACAAAATGTTGATCTTGTTAATAACTATATGCAATCTTTACTGTGGTTTGCTGGAGTAAGAAGAGAGAGCTCAATTTTCTCTTTTAGCAGGCCCCTTCAGGTGGGAAGAAGTTCTGAATTAGTCCTAAAAAGCATCCTTTTTTTCGCAGTAGGTGCCAGGCAGTTCTGACATTTTACCCGTATCTATATAGATACCTACACACAGATGTCCAGTTGTGTGTGCCACATATAAATAATTTGCTTTTATAGAGAAATCAAAGATCAGGTAAGTCTTGCAAGGAAAATCAGATCATACTATCCCTTCTGGTATAATTAACATTCTTCTTTCCAGAGAATACGTAAATGCACACATCCTACCCGCCTAATATTATTCTAGTAGTGAGAATCTTTCCAAGATTCAACACAATTCTATATGTTGATTATTATTATATTTCATAAAAATTTAAAATAATTAACAATGTATAATTAGGCCACAGTATATGGTAAATATTGATAACATATTTTACATTTCATGTGTAACCACTTGGCTCCCAAGGTTGTGAAATTTTCTAAATCTTTCTTTATCCCACTCAGAAATTTACTATAACCATGATGCTTGGGGAAAATTTTACTTTTGCTTTGATTTGGCTTTGTTTAAAATGAACCATTAACCACTTATGACAAATAGTGCATAAGGTTTTGCCTCCTCTCTGAAGACTTGCTGGATATTGTTTGTTCATTTACTTATTCACTTAACAATTATTTATTAAGTACTAAAGCATGGATTCTGTCCTTTCTGGGTGAAAAACTTAGTTTTCTATTTCTAATATATGTAAGACACTATAGCTCCTTCTAATAAAAAAGCCCTATGAAAGGTAAATAGTAGCTCCTATGTTCTATTCATTGATAAACTATACTGTTTATCTTTATCTTGTTAACCTTCTTAAATTGCTCCTTTAAATGTCTACCATACTGTTAGAACACACCCCTAAGAAGCTTATGGGAACAGGAGGTCCTTTATAAAGCCTTAGCCTACTATCACTCTCTGTCATTACATTTGTGCCTCTCTGGAAAGTAGATCCAGAAATCCATAGTGATGGAAATCCCCTGTATTAGTTTTCTAGGGCTGCTGTAACAAAGCACTGCAAAATGGGTGTGTTAAACCAACGGAAATCTATTGTGTCACAGTTATACTCTAGAAGTTCGAGGCCAAGGTGTTGTCAAGGTTGAGATCTCTGAGGAAGAATCTATTTCATAACTCTCCAAACTTTTGGTGGTTTTTGGGCAATCTTTGACATTACTTGGCTTGTAGATGCATCACCCCTTTCTCTGCCTTTATGTTCACATGACATTCTCTCTGTGTGTGTGCACCTAAATTTCTCCTTTTTATAAAGGTAACCAGTCATATTAAATTAGGGGCCCATCCTAATTTTAATATGATCTTATCTTAACTGCAATAAACCTATTTCCAAATAAGGTCACATTCTGAGGTATTAGGGGTTAAGACTTCACCCCATAACACCTTTCTATCAGTTATGAATCAGAGAGAAATGGAGGAGGGGGAGATTTACAAAATGACCTCTGTATTTTTTCTCTTTATTATCTCTTCTCAATCTTCTCCTTTACCCAAACGGGTCTTGTCAAGACCTAAATGTCTTCACAATCGAAGAGAAGCACTAGTTTATACTTTGTTAGGAAGAACAGTGACTATAAAATATAGTTTGTTTGAAGAAAGTTAGTGAAGCTTAGGACATGTTGTAATGTCTGTATAGAGGTATCACTTTTAATACTATAATTTGTATTTTAAAGACAAAAAATTCTGTTGGACATATTTCTACATAATAATATTTGTCCATAATTACATGCATAAGCGTCCAGATATGTAGTAGTAGCATACACATGTTGTGATTATCACATGATTATTTTGCCTAATTCTCATGATCTTAGAAGCTGCATGGTGGAAGAAGATTTGAGAACTTAGGATTATATCTTTGCCTTAATAGCTTTATAGCTATTTAAAATTATTTTTCATAGAGACATCAAAAACAATTTTATAGGTTTGCTTTTTTCTTTTCCTCAATTTTATGTGAAAATGGGATTATTCTTGGTGTTTGCATCCAATTAGATTTTGACTATTTGATTTTTCAACTTCTTTGTGGGTTCTACACCTTAAAAGGAGTAATAATTTAATAAAAATTTACCTTTATTTTAATTATATTTTAATTATATATGTGTATGTGTGTATGTATACATACACATATGTGTGTATGTATATATATACATATACATACACACATACATATACATACACACACATACACACATACACATATATAATTAAAATAAATGTGTGTGTATGTATATTATATATATATATATATATATATATATATATATATATATATATATATTTATATATATATATAAAATCTCTTTTGCCTCCAGTAGCAGCTGAGCATTTTAGTACTAGCTGATTATGAAAAGGTATCTTCCGGAAATGCTGAAATAATTTCATGTGTCTTTTTTCTAGTTTGGACCTCATGAATTGACATTGACTCTGTGTGTGTGTGTGTGTGTGTGTGTGTATGTGTGTGTGTGTGTGTGTGTGTGTGTGAGAGAGAGAGAGAGAGAGAGAGAGAGAGAGAAATTGAGAAGTTGAGAGAGAAATGAATTTCACATGCCTGTTCATTGAGAATTGCTAAAACAAAAGAGAATGCTTCTCTGTAGAGTCTTTTACTTGCTTTTGCACATATCTAAGTTTGGTATGTTTGAAGATCTAGTACTATTCTGTTTTTGTCTAGTACTCTAAGATAGTGATCACTTACAGTCTTTACCCTGGTCATAACCAAAAGAGAAGGGGAGTGGGAGGAGGGAAGGAAGGAAGCAAGGAGGAAAGAATGGAAGGAAGGAAGGAAGGAAGGAAGGAAGGAAGGAAGGAAGGAAGGAAGAAAGGAAGGAAATGGAAGAAACATATTGGATTCACATAAATGAAGTTACAATATAGGGTATCATTTCTTGCCTTGCTATAAATCTGTGGTGAAAATCTATCTGATTAGAAAAATTTCAATGGAAAATAAGGCAGCAAGTTTTTGGAAACAAATCTATAATACCTGTTGCTCAGTGGGTAGCGTAGTAACTGTGTTGGGTGAAGATATTATAAGGTGTACATATGTCTACAAGAAGTGGGTAATTCTTTCCAATTCTTACAGACTGATTAGTTTCACTATATCTTTACAGTCTGAATAATTTTTTAAGGTAAGACTCTACCACAGTCTAATATCTTTTTTGGTAGTCAGTGATGCATATCTTCTCAATAGCTTTGGAGTGAGCCTTGTTGTATTTTATAAGTTGCATTAACGTGAAGGACATGAATTGGGGGGAACTAGGAAATATATTTTATAATATTTCACAGTATCTTCTGGAAGCCTAAGAAAGTTAATAAATTACTCTTGTGAAACTTGTCTTCCTGACCTCAAACTTCCTATTTTGATCCCAGTTAGATAAACCATAGATTCTGAACTAAGCCTGAGGTTTATCATTTTACTTTCAGCTTTTAAGATTTGCATAGTAGAAGCTCTGATTCAAATAATAAAAGAATAAAATGTAAGCTTATTTTTAAAAAAATGTGTTCTGAGTTTATTTCTTTCTTTGTTTGCTGGATTTATAGGGCACCTTTAACCTGAGGTCCAGGGCACTTTCTTAGATCAGCTCCTTCCCCACCTTTTTAAAATTGATCACTTGCGATGTAATCTGTGAATCACCCCAGTGACTCCCTCTACGCTCCCACTGGCATCACACACTGGCTGCTCATGTCAGAACTGCAGAAAACTACAGCATGTCAGATATATGCAGCAGCAGCTCTCCACAGAGAGACATTCATCAATGTCTTATTGCAACTGATGCCCTCTTTGGGAAAATTTTTGTTGCAAAATTGTGGCCATGAGACTAACAACAACAACAACAACAACAACAACAACAACAACAACAACAACGAAACTGCACATATAAAAAAGGTGCAGTTGGTTGTTACTCTTGCCCCTTTTTTATTCTCATCAAAGAATACATATCTTAACAGAAAAATGTACATTGTTTTACTTCCTTAATGCTAATACTAAAAGACAGACAAATCTTCAAGGAGACAGCTGAATCGGTGGTGGAAATCAAGTGAGAAGAGACAAATCAGGGGTCTGGGAAGAAGAGAGCAATGGTAAAGCCAGCACAGGTCTACTTCTCAGGGCAAAGCTACTTCTCTGATGAGTAGGCTCTTCTCCAAAGCTACTCAGTTTAAGAAGGGTAAGGATGATGGAAACTGCTTTGGTTAATTGTCACTTCACACCTTTCTTTAATGAGTTTCCTAGAAGTTTATGGTTAAGTTACCCTGGTGACTCAGGTAGGGTTTCTGTCAACTCCAGCTGAGGCTGTCAGAATAGGAAAATGGGGGTCCATTTTCTGATTAATGAAAATAATAATTATGTACAGATGAAAGCAAAGAGAGAAAGCAAAGAGCTTCCATGTTACTTTAAACAAAGAAGAGTTAAAGCCTTATCTTAACTATGCATTGGCACCGCAATGCGAAATGGTCATGCAAAATTAATTTTTAATGTGTTCAATTTATATTAAAAATTTCTGCAAGTGTGTGAATTTTTTTTCCAAGGCTGGAGTGCTACTTCATTTACAATATTCCCTGAAGGTGTTTTTTTTTTTAAAGAGACTCTTAAACTGAAGCCATTTTAAGGGTTTTATGAGACATTATGTGAGCTTTCATATGCAAGTTAGTCGTTAAGTACCAGATATTATATTCTGTAATATGCTTAAGTGATATTAGAGGCTGTATATAGCCTGCAGTAATGGCTATTGCTGCTTTTTTAATTTATCAAGAAAATGTTGCTTAAATAAGGAGCAAATCAATGCTGGGTTGTACAAAATATAAATGTAAGGAAGTAACAGTATTTTTTATATACTTGCATCTTCCAACTTCACTGAAAGGGAAAAATACAACCTACTTTAAGGGCTTATATTGGCAGGAATTGTCAAAAAAATAAAATAAAATTGCATATTTAGAAAGAGAGAGCTGCTAAGAATACACAGAATGACATTGAACAATGGATACCCACTGCTACTCAGTGCTTCATGATAGATATAAAGACAAATTTTATACCCTTGATAATTGTTTTTTGTATGCTTTCTGGCATTCAGAGAAAGTAAAATCCCCTACTGGATTTAAACCAGTTAAGCTTTTGACTATTCTGCCTACAAAGGGAAATATTTGTATTAAGCTGGATTCATTGGTCAAGCTTTGAAAAGCATGGATAAAGGCCCCACTTGGTGAATGAAATTGACTTGACAAAATTAAAGACAGATTCCTGTGCAAGGCTCCTCCCACTCTGTAACCCAACCATTGCCACCAGTGTCTATTTCAGAATGTCGATAATTCCTTGTATGTTTAAACAGTCTTTTAATATGGTTCTAAAATGATTCTTTTTTTATTTGGCAGGAATAAGACATAACCAGTTACAGACAAGCTGTGTGTTGTATCCAGGGTTTTATCATTATAGAACTAGGAATTAGAACTAAAAATAAATTATGTCTTAGTAAAAACATATCTAAAATTAGTGAATAACCCAAAGCAAAATGAAGATTTTCTCAATTTAGCAGTACAAAATTTGTTTTATGCTTTAATTTTCATATCAAAAGCAAATAATTTCTTAGTTAATATTATTCCCATGAACATTTTTCTCCATTACGTGTATTATCAACATACAGTTACATATTATATTTAACTTTCTTAAATAGTATCTTAAATATCATCAGTGTGCTGTGGAAGTTTCACACACTGAATTCACATTATGCACAACGCAAAAATAGAAAGTTCAGTTGTTTTTTTTGACAGTGTTTTTTTGGGAGACAAATAACAAAATAATAACCTGATCTATGAAACAGCTTTCAGAGGACATTATAGACTAAGCACATATTTAGTCCTCCATATCTAAAATATAAATTAGTGA
Source organism: Macroglossus sobrinus (assembly GCA_004027375.1). NCBI lineage: Eukaryota > Metazoa > Chordata > Mammalia > Chiroptera > Pteropodidae > Macroglossus > Macroglossus sobrinus. The sequence continues at coordinate 63,840 of PVKZ01004898.1, forward strand.
TTGCTTACTTATTAATTTTTATTTTTATTCCACAAATATTACCAAGCCCAACTACACTCCTGGAATAAAGCTTTGAGGTTCAAAAATCTCTTAAATTGCCTTCAAACTCACCAACAAAAAAGTGTATTATGTTCACTATAATTTTAATGGTCTGTGCACTTTTTTTTTAATTCTTAAAAAAATGATAACAAAAATATTTTACATGTAGGATAACTATCAGATAATCAATATTTATTTTTATTAGAGCACTATACAATCGATGTTTCTTAGAGTTTTCTGCTACTTTTTCAATCTTGGGATGAATCTTATCATACTTACTAATTATCCTCATTGTCACTTTTATTTTTAATGTCAACATGGGCAAACAGAGTTTTCAAGGTGTAGAATCTTTCCGTATATTCACAAGTTTCTTGGTCCCCCAGTCCCAGTAAATTTAAAGCTGTGTATTTAAAAGGAAGACAATATTACAGCTTAGCTCCCCGCCTTCCTTGGCCCAGCTGCAGATCTCTCTCTTTCTTTCCCCACTTTGAATTGCGATTAAATACATTTAAAATCAAAATCATCTTTTCCATTCGCCGTGCCTCTCCCAGCTGCTGATTCCCACCCAATACGTCTTTGGAGTCAGATTAATACGAATATTTAAAATCAAAATCATCTTCTGTTTCCTGGCCCTAGCCTACCTAGCAGCTGCAGATTTCTACTCCCGGTACTGTTTTTCAGGCTTCAGTTCACCAAAACATTTTTTAGAAAAAATAATATAAAGTTGTTTTTTCATTCCAAAATTGCTAGTGCTTTCATGGCTCTCATTTTAATCTGTAATATATATATATATATATATATATATATATATATATATATATATATATATATATATATATAATATATATTATATATATATATATATATATATATATATATATATATATATATATATACACACACACACACACACAAACACACACACACAGACTGTGAATGTGATTTTGCCAGAAGTTAAGTGTGTTGAATTGTCAGTGTGTGTCAGGATGCAAGCTTGCTTTATATTAATTAATATAGGTATTAGATGGCATGTGGGGGCTATCTGTGCCATTTATGCTTATGGAAACTATTTAAACATGTATGTACTGTATATTTTTGACCAATACAGGCAAATAAAACTGAATAGAGCTCACTCTATCAGATCTTAAAATAAACGTTCAGAAGAAATAAGGAGAAATAAGCAAATAAAGTTTTTTGGCAGAGAGTTTATTTATTTAGCAACAGCAATGCAGTTGCTTACACTTTCTACAAATGTTTTATCTCTTTTTCTGTAGCACCTGTCCCTGAGTGAATAGAACCACATCTGTCTCATCTTGGCATAACAAGTACACATCTACATCTGTGAATGATGATTCCATTTTTAAAGAAAACAGTGTATACTTTTGCATTCCTGTAGTCCGGAAAAAAAATATTGCACAATGGATTTTGTGTCTTGCAGGAAGGCTTCTAAATAGTGAATAACAAGTTTGGATCTGGTACAAAAATATTAAATTTGCAACTTGAGAAAGCTATAAATTTTACCTATATCTGTGTATGCATATTGTATATGTAAATGTATACATTACTCAATTACATAAAATATCAGATAGAGGATTCACTTAGTAGAAGTATAATTTAGAAAAAAAAATGTTTTAGTAAACACTCCAGTATTTTACAAGAGTAATGGTTTTCACGTTGCTTCAAAATATTTCCTAAAAGAAAAAGATTAATTTTACATAAGAAAGAATTTGGAGTCTTAATCGATACCAATTAGAGTCACTGATTGTGATAATGTAGGGCATTTTGTATTTTGCACACTTCAATTTTAATACAAATCACAAATCTCCATGTAGAATTCTCTGATAATTAATGAAAGAGTTGAGGGCATGTAGGGAAACCCAGGAGCAGTAACTTCATAAAGGTCCAAAGCAGAAGCTACAGTTTAAAAGATAAAAAATTTTCTTTCTCCCAAAAGACACTTAATTGCTGTGGCCTTTCTTTGAAACCACAAACGTAGCCATTACCCTCTCTCTTTTTTTGACTGTTTTCTCCTAGTTCTAATTCATTTTACTCCATTCTTTTACTATCTTGTTGCAATGTACCATCATCTCTTTTCTGGATTTTGCAAAAACCTCCAAACTCATCTTCCAGCTTCAAGACTTCTCCCTACCCTCTGTTCCCACTGCACCAGAAAGAGCATTTCTGAACTGACCTTTATTCTCAGATTTTTCTATTTAAAATCTTTTATTGGTGCCCTATTACCCTCAAGGGAAAGCCAAAATCCCACCCTCATCTTGTTAAGAAGGGCCTCTGGAATGATCTGTGAGGCTAGGGCAGTCTCAACTATTTCCATCTTCCTCCATCTCTCCCCACTTCCTTCTACCTGAAGCCTTCGTGAATTATTTTCAGTTTTTCATACTCTCCCATGTTATCCTTCTCTCTCCTCCTCCCTTCTCCTCCCTCCCCACCTTTGAGCTTTTTCATGTGTTATTTCTTGTACCTGCAACAATTCCTTCTTTTACGTTTTCCCTGCCAGCTCTCCACATGAGTTTACTGCGCAGAGGCAAATGAAAATGTGTGGAGCTATATAATAGGTGTGAAGTCAGTGGGTGCAGAAATTATGAACTCAAACAACTTCTTCTTCTTCTTCTTCTTCTTCTTCTTCTTCTTCTTCTTCTTCTTCTTCTTCTTCTTCTTCTTCTTCTTCTTCTTCTTCTTCTTCTTCT